>VZTJ01004716.1:1662-42995 GCA_013397795.1 Orthonyx spaldingii
CACCTTCAGGAAAATGCAATTTTCTTCCCATTTCTTTTTCACATTTTCCAGGTTGCTTTCTTAGGAAAAGAAACTGGTATAACAAAGTTTCCATAGCTGGTAAAAGCCTATTTGATTACTGTGTTCTCTGGACAGAGGTATCACAAGGCAAATTAGATTCACCCGAGAGCTCCCCAACTTGAACATAATTGGAGTAGGTGTTTGCAAATGTCTTTGTAGCCAACACAAAATATCACACAAATATAACTTCAGTTATTATATTGAACAGAGCTCAGATATGAGTAAGGAGAAGGACCAAAGCAAACAGCAACGAGAGTGTTGAGGGATACATTTCTGTGTAAGACAGTGGGAAGGATGAGGTTAAGGAGTTCTGGCTGTCACCATCTCTGACAGACTCATTTCACCTTGCCTAACTAGCTGTAGTTTCCTTTCAGAGCTGGCTAAACAAGAACAATATAAAAATCTATTCAGGCTAGTCATTATGACACTATTGATAGCAAATACAAGGGTGTACCATGAACAACAGTGTTCATACAGGGGTAGTTCAAGTCTTTCTGAAATCAGTATGCAAGTGTTATCTGCAGAACTCTTACAGAGATCTGTGTTGCATTTAGAGTATAGAAATTTATCAGAAAATGAACCTTCTTGCTTTCCAGATAGTCCTCAGAGAGGCTGGGTGCAGCTAAGTTTAATTTTTTTTATTATAATCAATTCATCATTGTAAGTTCATTGCATTCAGTAAGATCCCAGATGCACCAATAGAGTGGGTTACATCCTAAGTCTCATTCACAATCGGAGATTCACAAATAGTGCAGCTTCCCAATGAGACACTATAAGTCTGGCTGGGTTCAGAAGAACTTGCATGAACACAGACTCACAAACAGTGCAGTTTATTGGAACAACAGGTTGTAGATTCCTTTAGATTAGTATTGATGGATTTACTAGACATGTGAAATATAAATATATAGTACTATGTACAAGTGTTTCCAGGGATGTTCTAGAGGTGCAAATCTTACCAAAGAGGCATCCTGACTTTGGGGAAAGAGAGAGGAGCAAGACCTTTGACTTGTCTGCAAGGTGGTTGTATTCTCGTCCTCTGTCATGGAGGATTTCACATGATGATTTTTTTTTTTTTTTGAAAAGTGGAGGAGTGGAGGTGAGAATGTAGTCAAATATTCTGTTAGCTGCTATCACAAAGGGGAAGGGCAAGCACTTTATACCTAAATGAGGAATACTGAGAATTACAAAAAGAGAGATTACAAAGGCTGTGTGTCTTGGGCAAGGGCAGAATAGGACTGTGACACCTTAGTGTCACTCCCTCTTCCACTTGGATTGCAGGGTTGAAAATCAGCTACAACCTACAGAAAAGATAACCTATCACCCCATCGGCAGGCCATCATGTCCATGGTAATCCCTTCACCATGTATCTTACATCACATCTCATTCCTACAATGTGTGAAGCTGTTTACAGATAACAAATTAATAAATGTGTATGTTAAGCCCAACAATTAATCCATTCATAACTACAAACAATACAACATAGCAGCCAGAGAGGGTGGGATTTTCCTGAACCCAAATACAGCAGCCAGCAGAGAGACCCAGCTGAGCAAAACCCTGTTATTTGACAGAGATCCTGGAAAAAGGCAGAAGGGAAGCCCTCTACAAGGGGAAAGAACCCCAGGGGCAAGTACAAGTCATACTGGAATTCATTTCACCACAAAAACTAGAGCCTAAATTAAAGTGGTGGCTAAAAAAAAAACCCTAACAAACTATATTACTCACCTAAGGGGAGTTAGTTCAAAGTTCGGCATACTAAAACCTCTGACTAAAAAATGTAGACTACAAAATATATACCAAAAACTAAACTGACTGTTTAGCTGTCACCTAAAAAAATTAATTTCTTAAATGTCTTCTGCTGCCTGGCTTTTGAAGTTTCACAGATACCCAGGTTTGTATCCTGGGAATACCATGGCAGAGCTGAGCACCTAGACCTGTATATCCCACTTAAACTTGTGCAGAATCCAGAAACTCTATGGTTCTGAAGGGTGTGGTACAAAGAGCATTCTGGGAATGCTTTATCAGTCTACTAAAAAAGATGATCTCCACCACTTCTACAGAAACCAAGATCCTGCACAAAATGAATTCAAGGAAGTCTAAATATCATGTTCACACCCCAGTACTTAGTGAGAGGCGAGAAGTAGTATGTGCTTTAGAGAATGTGTTTATATTTTGGAGGCAATTGGAAGTAAGTGTTTTTTTCCAAGGAAATAATACCAAGTAGTAGGCAGAGTAGAAAAGAAAGCAGCACTACACCCCAATACTTGTAAGGCTTTGAGAACAAAGCCAGGTTGTTGAAGGTCCTTCAGGTACAACTCTGTCTCCAAGGCAGAGGTAACCTTTACCCAGTAGCTCACACTGCAGGGCTGATGGCCTCTCAGCAAGGACCTGCCCCAGGCCGGCTCAGGCAGGGCACCGGCAAAGCCATCCAGCTTGCCGGGGCAGGTCGGAAGTACCACGGTCCAGGACAACGCATCGGCCTGTCTCCTGGGCTGGGCTGTCTGCTGGGCTGCGTGTGACCGACTGGAGCAAAGGCAAGTCAGGCACAGGCTACCCAACACAGACAGTGCTTCACTGCCAACACAACACCTTTGATGAGAAACACCAGAAAAACTTCATAGTAATAAACCAGGGCCACAAGGGCAGGGTAAGTAATGCAAAGCCCTTCACCACTGTGGCCTTCAAAAGTAACAGACACTTGGGGATAGGCTTTGAGTACAAATATCATTAGGAAGACAGAGATGGCAAGTGCTCCCTTTGGTTCCTTTTGTGCATGTGGGATTGAGGCTGTTATTTGTGCTCACAGCTGGGTCTGAAGTTGCTTTGGGATTGTTCCTGTATAGCTAAGTTTGTTTCAATTTATCTCTTTAAATAGCAGAGAGGGGAGTTCAGGCTGTGCTTGTGAGAGAGTCTTGTTAGCTGGCATAGGGTGATCTGAGTGTAGTTTCATATACTCTACCTGACACGTCCCTAGCCTGATCTGTATGGTAAATATACATTCTTGCTTTAGCTTAACCTTTGGTGTTAGGCTGCCTTGACTGCGTAATCCCAGCTGTAAGGAGCTCCAAGCAGCTGAAAGCATGCAGCCAAAGTGAGCCGTCAGGAAAGTTCATGTGTGAACCAGGGAATGTCTGTGGCAGGGATCTCCACCTGATAGGAGGCCTTTTTGTTCCTCTTCCTAGCATATCTGTGGACAGAAACCAAAGAGAAAAATAATTTCTTTTCTTCCTACATCTTGAATGGTGTGCCACAGGGGTCTTAAGGCCTGCAACTTGGCTCCCTTTTCCTGCAAGATAAAGGGCAAATGGATCCTTGATTTTGAACAGAAATAGTTTTTAAACAGCATATTGAATGAAATCTTAACTTCTGCAGGCTTTTGTAAAATCTTGAAGTTTGTTTTTAAACTTAAAAAAACCCCAAAATCCTTCAAACCCTCTTATTTTCTTTCCTGCTGAAGGAGAATATAAACAACTGATGCTTCAAACAGACAGAAGCACCAGACAGTTACATAAAAACAAACTGCCAGATCCCTGCATGTAGGAGTGTCTGCTCCCAATTCAGTCCCGCATCTCTGTGAATGTGCTTGGAAGTAGGTCTCCCCACCCTGAGGCAATAGCAGCTGGGACTAAATGCCCAAACTGAAACTGAGTGTTGAAGGCATTGATGACACTACCTTCGGCTGTGTAGAGGTTCAAGTAAAGGGTTCTTCGTAGCCAAGGGACCAAGTATTTGCAGTCAGACAACGGAGAAGAAGAGCCACAAAGTTTTAAATCTTTACTACTTCAGTGAACAGCTTGAAAGACTTTTAAGTGAAGCTCTAGGGATCACCACATATCCTTCTGTCTTAGAGCTCTGAGTATTTTGATTGTTGTAGACCTGAATAAAGTGGAAAAGTTATGGCAAGGAGAGAATCCTCATGAGAACTTTATGGCCTCAACTCTACCTCCCATTAGGTGTCTGGCTGTAAGAGTATCCATTGTCCTTGGGACCCTTCAATATCAAGGTGGAGGAAATACAAGCTAACTCTTATTGAAGTGGTGGGTTTGTGACCAGATTGGTAAAGTGCATGACAGATCCAGCTCATCTTCCCTCTAGAGAGCTATTCAGCGATCTAAGGGCCAGGGTTTCTCCCTGAGCTCATTGCATGCTCACAGATGAACAGCAAATCTCTCAGGTAACAGACTTACAGTGTTCTGGAAGAGCACAGTGAATTGTTACTTTTTTGACGTTGAAAGAATTGGATTAACCAAGAACACCCTCAACTGAGCTCTGAGGTTAAATGATAACGTACTGAAAATGGCACCCCAAAAAAACAAGGGAGTTAAGGTTTCGTTTTAGGGAAACACAGGCAGGGATTCAAAGTGCCCAAGCTGAGGAAAATTGCACTGTATTTTTACACTTGGAACAGAATTCATGATAAACTGCTTTTAACTGTAGTTTGTGAAATATCCAGTGACACAAAGGGGTCTAAGACTGGATGGCCCTACGTCCTGACCTAGGTCCCCTGTTTAAGTTAGAGGTAAAAATGAAAATCAGTGCACGTGTGTGGAGTTGTTGGTACTTCTCCACCCCCAGAATCCTGAGGAGTTGATGCCAGCTTTATTGGATGCCTCTGGGCAGCCTCATATCCTCACTAAGGCAGTGTAATAGCCCCTCATCCCAAACCCGGGACATAGTCTCCTTCAGGCTGCTCCTGAGGCTCTTTGCACAAAAAGCCAATTAACTCCATTGTGGAAACAAAGCTTCACCGGCAGTGCGGCGGCTCTGGAGCGATTTGAGTATGCAGGCCAGGCTCGGTGCCGAAGCGGGACCTGGCGATACAGAACCCCGGGTAAATGAGTGGAGTGACTCCCGAGAGGGCCTTCCCTGCCGGTGACCCCCAAGGAGCCCCATCCCGAGCACAGGCCACCAGCACGGAGGCGGGAGAAGCCCCCACACCGCAGGCAGCAGGATCGAGACATCTCCTCAACCCGCCTGTCTCCTTAAATAGGGGTGGGCGCCTCTCCCGCTCCCCGCGTCACGTGGTCGGCCCCGCCCCCCCTCGCCATTGGTTGTCGCTGGGGCAGAGCAGCAGCCCTGCCCGCGGCCATTGGCTGGAGGAGAGGTCGGAGTTCCCGGATGCGGCCGCACGGTGCGGTTATAAAGGGTCGGGGGAAGGCGGGAGCGGGTGCAGTTTGAATCGCAGCGGGTCGGGGTAGGTTGGTGTTGTCGCCCGGGCTCGGTGCGTGCGAGACGCTCTCTTCCTCAGCCTTGCCCTGCGCGACACTGCGCTCCGGTTCGCTATGGTGAGGAGCCGCGGGGGGCCGCTCGGGGGGCGGGCGGCAGGGGCTGGGGCGGTGCCGTGGCGCTGCTGACGGTAGGGGAGAACGCGCGCGGGCTTAGTGGGGGGAGGGCGGAGGCGATGTTGGGGAGGGTGAGGTGGTCGCACGCGCATTGATGCCTGGGGGACGGGGAGCGGCGGCCGCGTATGCGCGTGGGGAGCGGCCTGTGCCGCGCTGTGCGGCGGGCGGCGCGCACGCGCCTGCCAGCGCGCGTGCCGCTCTGCGTGGAGTCGGGGNGGGCGGGGCGCATGCGCGGTGGGGGACGTCAGCTCTTCTCTCGGCATTGCCAGGCTGGCGGGAAAGCTGGGAAGGACTCTGGGAAGACCAAGACCAAAGCAGTGTCCCGTTCCCAGCGGGCTGGATTGCAGGTGAGCAAGGGCTGGGGCATGGGTGAGTGAAAGTCACTGGCCTTCTATCTGTTGGTTTGTTTGTACAGTGTGAAACCTTCACACTCTGCTGTGTGCCTGTTGTCTGGAGTGACTTAAGGATTGTAAACCAGACATTAGCACACCTGACTGGCTTTAGACTTCTGCGTATCTGTGCAGGGGGGAAGATAATTCCGTTGTGGCCATTGCTGCTGCTTGTGCTGAGAATTGTGAAGTTGCTGATGTGAGTTTGGCATGCAGTGTCTTAACTAGATTCTCAAGTTTTGAAATGCAGCCCGTGCTTCTGCCACTGGGATTCTGCTGCCCAGGATGTGGTTTTGTGCAGAGGCTTTCTGTTACCACACCCTGTTCATACTTCTGTTATTTTCCAGTTCCCTGTTGGCCGCATCCATCGGCACCTGAAGTCTAGGACAACCAGCCATGGGCGTGTAGGAGCCACAGCTGCTGTGTATAGTGCTGCAATCCTGGAGTACCTGACAGCTGAGGTAAAACTCCTCCTGCAAGGGGTGCAAGTTGGTCAACTGCCAAATGGCATAATGGCCAGAGCCTGCTGTATTTGACAGTTTGGACTGGGTTGTGAACTCTTTGTGTGCTTTGAGACAGTGTTAAGTGCATGCGTCATCAGAAGACCACGAAATACAAATGCTCTGCATTTTGTGCAAATCCTGCACTGTGACTTGCCAGAAAAAAATGCAGTGTGTGAAATAACTTCCAAAATGGGCCGTTACAGCATGTCATATCTGCTGTAAAACACTTACCGTTATTGGGAAAACTAAATATAGAGCTCCAAAGGAGGAACCCTTTTGAAGGAAACATTGTTTGTTGTCTTGGTGTCACTAACAGTGGCATTGTATTTGGAACAGAGAACTAAACAACTAAGACTGTGCAGTTGGTCTCACTTGATTGTGTAACTGTTCAAAAATGGTCTTGTCTCAGGTCCTTGAGCTGGCAGGAAATGCATCCAAGGACTTGAAGGTGAAGCGTATCACTCCCCGTCACTTGCAACTTGCCATTAGAGGAGATGAAGAGCTGGATTCTCTGATCAAGGCTACAATTGCTGGTGGTGGTATGTCAATTGCTTGCTGTTTGTGGGTGCTTGGGTGGCATGAACTAGCACAGACGTCAAGTTCCTTAGTGCTGTCATTTTACCTGAAGTATGAAGTTTAGTAAAATGGTTGAAGAGAAATAGCATGGTTTTAATTGTTGTTCTTTCTTAGGTGTAATACCACATATCCACAAGTCCCTCATTGGCAAGAAAGGACAACAGAAGACTGTCTAAAGGATACCAGAATTCCTTGATTCCTTGTTATCTCAGGACTTGAAGTACTTAACTTGTCCAGTGTTGGTGATTCCAGTGGACTGTATCTGTGAAACACAATTTTGCCTTTTTATAACTTTAGGAAGCTAAAGCTCCCTTGAGCTTTTCAACAAACCAAATTTCTGCATTGAAGTCTTAACCATATTTAAGTGTTACCATGGCTTCAAAGAAGCTATTGTGTTTGTAGTGGGTTGAAATTGAGCTGAGTAGTTTTGGATTGGTTTAAGTAAAGGAAATGTTTGGATTTGTACAGACCTTTCATCTACTAGAGTGGAAATACTCAATAAATGTTATGTCAAGACTGATTTGTCTTTTCCATTAACTGGAAAATGTGGGCTCCACTGAGCTGCTGTTGAAATTGTTCCAAGAGCATGTAACTGGCAACCCTTCCTGCTGCGCTTGGGGCGTCTTGAACTAGAGCCTGAGAATACTGCAGTTAGTAAATACCACGTAGTGAAAGGGCACAGGGCTTTGTCCTGTCAAGTTATATTCTTCCTAACTGAACATCCTGTGTTGTGTGCTGAAGTTGTCTTTAGCAGGGCAGATAAAAGGCTGATGCTATTTAAGGCCAGTTTTACTCAACGTCAGCCTTCAAAGAGGGAAAGGGTCTGTCATGCAGGAGGGCAAGATAAGCTGAAGGGATGTTGAAATTCCATGCTTCACATAAATGTGTGTTAGGGTCTGACCCTTCTTACTGTTACAGCTTGCAAAAGCTCTGGACAGACATCCATGAAAGCCAGGGCTGTACTGCACCAGCCTTTCCATTGTGCCATGCAGTAGAATCCCCTGTAGCAGTGGAGTACAGGGGGTTCTGGGCACTCTTGCAGCTGTCCTCCACTCTGCCAGTTCATTTCATACAGCAAAGCCCTGCCGGTTGCTGTGGTAAGGGAAACCTCCTTTTGAGGCAGAAGGGAATGGTTACAATGTGTGGCTGGGGGCAGGAAGAACTACTGAAAATGGAGATGCTTCTGCTGTGAACAGGCGCTTGTGTTTCCCTAAGCTCTTGCAGGCAATAATCTCTGCTGCAGCACTGTACCTGGAAGGCGGTGACCTAGATCGGAGATGCTGGTTAGACCTGTGCTAACTGCACTCCTCTGGCGCTGTGGTGCTTCCCTGGATCAGCACCCGAGTGCTTCCTTAGCTGCAAAGCAGTCCTGGCTGGGCTGTAATTAATGTCACTAATTACGGTGAGCCGTTACGAGGTGCTAATGAGTACCTTAAGGCAGAGTTAGGGCACGGGAAGCAGTAGCACCGTGCGGTCTCCTCTGACTTCTGTGCAGGGCCGCAGTGCTGCGGCGGCGGGCACGGTACTTTTCCATGGCAGCCGGCTTCCTCCCGGAGCCGTGCGTGGGGACGGCCTCGCTTCCGGCTGGGACGATCCCGACGCTCCAGGCCGGGCCGTGGCGGAGCTTCTGGGGCAGGGCTCCAGGCCGGGCGGGAGGGGTGGTGTTGCGCATGCGCGGTGGGGCCCGGAAGGGGCGGCTGGGCTGGCGCCGGTGCGAGCGCCGCGTTGGGGTGCGGCAGCGCCGGGATGAGCCCTGCGGAGTGAGCGGAGCCCCGCCTGACGCCCCGCGCCGCTCTCGGCCCCGCCGCCTCCGCTCTGGCTTCGGGCCCCTTCTCTCTGCGCTGCGGCGGGCGGAGGCGGCGGAAGGAGAAGCCCATGGAGGGGAACCGGGACGAGGCTGAGAAATGCATCGGGATCGCGCGGGAGGCGCTGGAGGCCGGGAATCGCGACCGCGCCCTCCGCTTCCTGGGCAAGGCGCAGAAGCTCTACCCGACCGAGACGGCCCGAGGTGAAGCCCGGCCCCCTCCCAGCTCCCGCTGCCCGCGGCCCGGCTCCGTCGGGACGACCTCAGACCGACCGCAGGGCCCGCAGGAGGGCGGGCTCAGGGGGGCCTCCCCCGGGGGGGCCCTGCAGGCTGAGGCGAGCGGGACCCGGCCCCCAAAGCCTGCCCGGGAGCTCTGGCGAGGTGCGCAGCTCGGCTGGGAAAGGAGGCCGAAATGTGTGCCCAGGAGCAGCGCCCAGGGCAGGTGACTTCCCCCCGCCAGTGCATGACCCTGGCGTCAGGCGCCGGGGAGGAGTGGGTTTGCCTTCCCCGGCGCCAGCGGGGATCTCCCAGGGCCGACCCAGCTCCTCGTCTGCATTCCTCCTCCTCCTCCCTTCGGCCATCAGTATAAATGCAGTCGTACAGACGAGGCTTAGCCCCGATTAACATCAGGACATCTAAGGCCCCAGGCCGAGACAGGCTGGGTTGGTTTCTCTTCTGTCACTGTGAATTACCCCTCTGTAACAGCTTGCCATGAGAGCTGCAGCTCCAGAGTGGACCGTGTCTTCGTTCTCTAATATATTTATGGTTTGGGTTTTCTCAGGTTTGGTTCCCTTTTGGTTGTACAGTAGCCACATAGGAATTGCACACAGGTTTAGCTTTCCTAGAGAAAATGGAATATGTGGCTCCCCCTAAGACTTAATTAGCTCTTCTGACTATTCCATGCTGAAAACGTGAAAAATATTTAGCATTTTTTTAGCAAAAGTTGTTTAGAAATAATTTTTTAAAGGAACAGTAGTAAGGTTTCCATCTGTGTAGGACTGTTACCTGTCTTGGAGTCTTTCTGCCACACAATGCCAGAAGACAGCTCAAAACACCTTTGGACACAGTAGGGACTTGTTGCGTTCCTCTGGTTCTTACTTATGTGGTCTATGCTGTGGAAGGAGTAGGAACAACTTCACTACCCTGTACCACTTAAAGGCGTCAGCATTTGCCATTTCTGGAATGTACATTTGGGGCAAAGTCCTGAATGGAAGTTGTTGTGAGAAGATGCAGTGAACATTTTTGGACCTCTTATCTTCTGACTACTTTTTATATGCAAACAATAGATGAAGATCTTACTGGCGCCTTTTTTTTTTAATTAGCATTTAGTCTTTCAGGTGTTTGTTTTTTCTCCTGCAGGACAGCATGGCTGTTGCCATATTCGCTTACATTTCTGTGGCTTGAGAACAGGACATGCATGAAAATACTTTGAGCTTTTTGGAAGCTGTGTTGGTCAGGAGGCCAGAAGGCAGAGGATTTCAATTCAGTTTATTCCACCAAGGAGAGCAAATAGCTTCGTCTGCTTCACACAGCTCATTACCATCTTATATCTCAAAGATAAGAATTAGAGTAGCTTTCAGTAAAAAAATCTTCATCTCATTTGTTTTGAGCATTTGGGGCTTTTTTTTAAGTAGGACTGCCAATACATAACTACCATTATAAAGTATTCAGTGCAAGAAACAGATGGCTAATTAGGCTGTTGTCTGTAGGACACTTGTTTTATTCACTGTGAAAATTAGCAAAGTCAATCACAAATGAGGCACAGACCTGGGGGAAAGAAGATGACCTTGTGGTAGTGGGTTGTGATCTGGGAAATTGTGTCATTAAACGAAAAGCTTCACAGAATTTCTTTGTGATGTTAAATAAGTAAGTTCACTCCAATTCCATTAGTAACCAGCTACTTGTGCTTCATTTTTCAAGTATTCAGCTTGAAACAAGGGCCTGTTTTGTGCAACTGGGGGGCAGTTAGAGCTGCATCTGAAGCTAAAGAGAATTGCAGATGCCCTAATACCACTGAAAAAATTCAGGCCCTAGGCCTGATTTGAACTAGGTACTTAGAAATTAGGGGACTCTGTAAACTTCTAATATCTCTGTGCTTCCGTTTTCTAGCTGTGGAGCTTGTTAAATCTTATAAACTCATCTCATTTCCTCCCAAAACAACACCAACTCAGTGAATTTATTTTGGTTTTAAAGTTTGAGGCATTTAAATGGCCATTTAAAAGTGCAGTAAGGTGCAAGGACACAGAATGTCTTTTTCAGGACTGGTTCTGGAAGGTGTTCAATAAATACAACTGGCATTTTACACTAGGTAAGAACAAATTAAATTGCTGTCCTTGATATCTTTCAGTAGAGAGTCCACTTGTAGAAAAAAATCCAACCCATAATTCAGGTAACTAAAAGTGTATCATAGGACATGCTAGATAGAAAGTAGCAGTTAAGGTTTTGTGAGCCCATGTAGTTCTAACACAAATTCTTATTTTACAGTCATAATGTATTGGGTTTATATGGTGCTAGGACAATGTGGTGCAGCCCCAGCTGTCTGCCCACTTATTTTTCTCTTTGGAGTGTGGGTTAGAAGGTAGTTGAACTAATTTCTAACTGAAGCTGCAGATTCTTCATATATTGTACTTTTAGTATCATTTTGTGAACAGTTGTCCACCATTTCACAAATGAAGTTCTGTCAGTCATAAAAGTAATGAGATGGTGATGCTGAATCTTTTACTGATGGGAGCTTCCTCCTTCTGATGTTATAGTGGATTACAAAAGGACAGAGAATAGGTTTTAACTATTGTCTCTAAAACAATACTACGTGTGATCTGCTTTTGGCAACATTTACATTTAAAGGGCATTCAGCACTAGTTCAGTCATCAGTGAAGTTTAGTTTTGCTAAACAAAGCTTCCACCTGAGATACGCTGACTGCAACGGTGCTATTTTAAGGCTTTACTAGTGTGAAATGTAAGGTCAGTGCTTATTTAATGATATTGACCTAATGACTTCATAGTAGTAGTGTTGACGTCATTCTTTGCTAGAAAATTGTTTTATGCTTCAGCCATTCAAAAATTGTTTGATTTTGATTTTTGCAAGTGATTCATCTTGCAACTGAACGGAACCTGATCACTTGTCTGGAAAAGGTTTTTAAGAGTGGATGTAAAGATAACAAAGGACAAGATGTCCTTTTCAAACTTGGGTGCCATTCTGTTTGAAGGCAGAAAACAATGCTAAGGAAAACTTTATTTTTCAGTGCTTCTTAAGATTTTCTTGCCCCATTTCTGATGCTGCCTTTAAAAACAAATTTTTTGGGAGTGTGTCACCTTACTTCTTAGACTGTTGCATTAGGACAAATTCTGAATTAAACAGTTCTTCCATTAGCGAAAGTGTGCGTGCGGAGGTCATGTTCAGTGCATAATGGAATTAGATGTAGTCTAAGGATCTTTCATTCAACAGCAGGTAATGGTACACAAGAGAGGCTTCAGACACATTCAGAGATAAGATTCATTGTCTTACCTGCTAACAAAATAAGTCTTTGGTTCCCTGTATGCCCTGTTTTGAAATTCTATATGCACAGTGAAAGTTTTCTTTAATACACTGTTAGTACTACAGTTCTAACAACTGGTTTTACCACCAGCAGTTCATGGAAGAGTCAAGAGTTTTTTCTGAATATCTAAACTGTATCTTTTATTTGAAGTAAACAATGGCCCCATACCCTTTGTGTGGTTTTCTTTTTCAGTGTAGAACAATAGCATGTTTGTATATGATGTGTCCTGCTATTTTAAGAAGTTCACAGTGATGTATTTGAAATTTTTTAAAGCATCCTGCATTGTCTTCTCAGCAATGCAGCTCCATTATGAAGTCTGAGAAGGTGATTAGGAAATAGTAATGTTTAAAGTATACTGCAGCGAAACCTATTCATTAAGAGACTTAGAGCTACACTTGCTATGAAGAGACACTGGGTGTTAAAAATGCAGACTGTAGCCCATGCCTGCATTTCTGCTCCTACAGATGTTCTGCACAAATGTTAATGCAGGGATGAGAAATTTATAGAGCAATACCAGTATAAAAGGAGGAACTGCAAAACTTTGAGAAAGCATTATTTCAAGAGGCCACATGTATGATAGGACTCTACATTATACCGTTTCAAATGTCATACTCACTGGATAGAAAAATAATCTATCAGCACTTTTTTGGAGCACGTTTGGAGTGAAAATACTTCATTCTGAGGTCACTGTATGTTCAAAACTCTGTTCTTGATTAGTTCTTAACCTGCAGACCTGGTCATCTCACTGGAATTGTTATTACTTTATTTACCGCAGAACTTTATATGCCACAATGGATGACATTAGAATGAAGTATTGCAAATATTGGATATGTACTTCAGTTATAATCCGTAATGCAATTGTAGCTCTCCTGTTTTCAAGCTGCAAGTTTCATTTGTAGTGAGAGCGTTCCCTCAGTTACAACTAGACATCTAAAGCGTGGTTGTTTCTTTGTATCTGCAGTAAAGAGCCTGTTCTGATCAGTCCATGAGTCTTGCTGAGACAGGTGGAGGGCAGGACCAGCTCTGAAGTCAGCTGACTTTCTTGTTGAGGCTGAGTGTAGCTATTCACAAATAAGTGAATGTAAAAGTAAATACTGCGGAGTTTAAAGAAGTGGTGGCTCTCCTTTTCAACAAAGCACCACTTTCTTTTCCTTCCTGTGAGATACAAGCCATGATGTGTAGGATCCCAGTTTTCTGCTGCTCTAAAAAAGATCATGCTAGGCAGAGGAAATTTTTTAATTTAGGAGAAAATTCTTAAGGATTCTTCCCACTAGCTTTCTAGAAGAAAGTGCTATGCTTTCACAGTGTATGGGACATTTTTCCTTAGAAGTTTTTATTAGTCTATTTTTAATGAAGGTAGTAGCTAATTTTCTTTACGAAGGAAATTTGGCCTATGTAGTTTGCCATCTTGCTCTGAAGGAATCTGTTTTCAGCAAAGCTGGACTATTTAATAATCTTTGATCTATATTATGCTTTGTGTGCCGTCACTTATGTTAGAATGGTATTGTTTCTGGTTCTTTGGTGAGACAGATATCCCCAAAATACAGGCTTATATACAGAAAGAAAAAAGAGACTTTGTGTATAATGTTTGTTAAAACTGCTAAATTTGAAACGTGCTGAAACATGGAATGAAAGAGGATTTCAAGAAGTAGCAAAAGCCAACTGGTTTTCAAGATTCAGGTCTTGAGTTGGGTGTACTTGGTTGGTCCTGAGTTTTTTGTGGCATTTTAACAGTTGTTTGAATTTCAGCTGATACTGACTGCAAGGAATAGAGTGTCAGTTTGTGGCCACCAATGACTCAGGTTACAGATAGGTATGTACTGCAGGAACTGAAATGTGCTGCAGATGAGCTTGATCCCTGTGTGGAGTAATTTGCAGTTTCTATAGAGTGTAAGGTTAGTTCCTCTGCTTCAATTTACAGTTGCTAATTCAGGTGTTCAGAGGTTTTCACCCCAAGGTACAGGTTCAATGCCTCTAATAAACATCTAGAAATGAAGCACCTGGATAAGTTCTCTCCAGTGTTACATTACCTTGGCAGATATGGACGGGAGGAGTCCAGTCCAGTAATTTTGAAACAGTTTTCCATAGTTTTGTCACAAAAAGGACTTGCTAGACTGGCTTCAGAAAGATCTGTGGAACAAAGTGATGATCAATAAGGAAGGTGGATGTAGCAGCTAGCCTTTTGTAATGTGGTGCTCTCATTTAAGATACTTGAGAGCCCTGACTTAATCACTAATACCTGTAATGATACTATGATATACTGTTGTTTTTATAGTTTTGTTGGAAGCTATTATGAAGAATGGAAGTACTGCTGGGGGAGGCGCTTACTGCCGGAAACCAGCCAGTAGCAGTGATCAAAGTAAGCCCAATAGCACGAAGGAGAGCAATGCATCTGCTGCAGGTGAAAGTGGAAAAGGCTACAACAAAGACCAAATGGAAGGAGTATTAAGGTATGGCTTAAATATGTCGCTGCTTTTCATTCTGTGTATTACGTACTTATGCTTTCAGCTCTAGCATCTGGAGGAGCCACAGAAAGTTCAGGGTTATCTCAGATGGGTTAGTTGTACTGAACTTTGACTAGAAGGAAGAGGCGAGTTTTGCTGGTTTTAAATCCTGAATGAGATGCTGTCACTTTCTGCAAGAAAGATGCTACTCCTTTCTTTAAACTATCGAGGCTGCTTTATGTAAAAATAATACTCAAAATCATTATTAAGTGGATCTCATGGTAAATGGAAGAAGTGCTGAAAATCCTGTAAGTACAACTTGCAGGACAATGTTTCTATTAAATATTTTTATTCTGAAGATACATGCTCACTCCTAAAGTTTATTTTCAGACTAATCCTGCTGTACAGGCTGGTCTTAGACAAGTGTTAAAATTATTTTGGTTTGGAAGTAAAGGTGTCTGAGAAGCACTGAAATGCATAGTATGAGTTGCAGTATAAACTCTGCTTAGTGCAGCTTGATAGTATTAAGATGAGGTGACATCATGAAAGGATGTGTGAAAAGAAACAAAAGTCAATAAAAATGTCTTTTTAGGCAAGTAACTCTTAAGTCATATTATCACTGCACACTTGCTGGCTGTAGGAGCAAGAAAAATATTGTTTGATATGTGCCCTGGTTTCTCTTAAAGAAATATGGATATAGCCAGGAAACTGCATACCTCAAACCCCGGTATTTTCAGATAAGCCTAGCCCAAATATTTTCAAGGGAGCTTGAAAGGAAATCAGGAGGTCCCTGTCTCCTAGCTTATGTATATTGGATGAACTGTTGTGCATAACAGAAATTTGTGGAGAATTTTTTTTAATGTGCATCTGCAAAATGCATGTTACTGTTGATCTTGGGATCTTGCTGAAGTTCAGTAATCTGTTCAGCTGTGCTAACAGTGAGGAAAAAAAATGGCTTTTCTTTGTTGATACAGAAGCTTTGCATTCTGGCAGGTAGACAGCAGCAGCTCTCACATGGTTATCCTCTGGATGTTATTTGCTAGAGCTTTTCATTTGCCATAATCTCTGCTTAATTAATGGTATTGCCTTTTGTGATAAAGTAAAACCCGGATAAGCCTGCACCTTTTTGACCTGTTAAAATGTATGTTAAAATTAATGCAGAATGTGTGTGTGTGTGTACACATGTGTCTGAGACAAAATATCCAGAAAGAAGTCCTCTGTAATATGTGGCTTAGGTCAAAGTAAGACATGTAACATACTCCCAGAAAGCTGCTGCAAGGAGCGCTGTGTTAGTGCCAGTAGTCACTCACCTGTGACTTGCCATTCTGAGCTGCAGTCTGCTTCAACATCAGGCTCCCTGCAAGATCTTTTTGTTTGTTTTACCAGAAGGTATGTTGCCTACTTTGTCTTGACTGAAATGGTGTTGTAGAGCCAACATTTTTCTCTGGTAGGTTTTTGTGGTATTGGGCATTGCTTCCTTGAAGAGATTTATTAGATGCAATATAAACTTAATCCAGGAGATCAGGACCAGAGTTAGGGATATTCAAGAAGTTGCACATTGAGGATAATCTTGATATAACATTGCTTCAAGAATATAGAATATTAAATATGGAGTATTAAAATCTACCCAGATCTTTGCAAAATAAGCAATTGTAATACAACCCATGTTTGTATTTAACATACCAGTTAAAGTCGTGTTAAAACAGTATCTTCACCTTAGCTTGGGTAACACTGCCGTCCTTTAATACTGCAGTTCATGAACGTTTGGTGAGAGACTGAATTTTAGTTTAGCTGTACAGTGATCAACAGAGCAAGTTTCCAGTTCATATTGGAAGTTTTGAAATGTTTGTCATATTGTTAGTGACGTAAACCACTTAAAAAATTCGTGGTTAAGAATTAAAAAACGTGTGCGCCTTGTCAAGGAGAACAGAATTAAATACAAACAATGAGTGAAAACTTAATGGAAAAATATAACACATTCAGTGATGATAACTGAGAGAAAGTTCATGTTTAAACCACAGTAAGAATGAACTTTCTAGTTGGAAACATGACAGGCAGCATATGATATTGCTTCAGTCGGCCCCAGATTTTTCCAGTTAAATGAAACATGCCCCTCTGGGGAGGGTATTCTTTAGAGAATAGAGCTTGTCACCACCATAGGCTTCTGCCATACCACAGTGGAATGTTTTCAGATGTTTGAATTGGTTAAAGAAATAGTGTGTGCAAAGAGGTGGTTTTAAACAGTGTTTAAGTGTTTCATGTCCAGTTTTTGTCTTTTTCTCTTGTAAGGGAAGAAGTTTGTAGACAGCAAGGTAGCAAAATCTTCAAACTTCAATAAATTCTGACTCTCAGCATGAATTTGACATTGGACAGACAAAGTTGGTTTGCATGTGCATGATTGCAAAGGTGGTCATTATCCTCAAGTATTCTTCCCTCTAGGGGTTTTTGGTTCAGTAACTGAATGTAGGCAGAGGGAAAGTGCTTCTGCTTTAACTACACTTCCAAGCCATTTCCAATGCTTTTGTTGTAAGCTTTAGTGAGCTGTCAGACAGGGGGACTGACTGAGCTCTCTGGCTTGGATCACTGATTAGAGTTCCTGGAGTTGTCCGGCTGTCTTCAATTTGCTTGTGACAGCAGATTTAAGAAGCATAGTGAAGACATGCTTGGAGCAGTGTAACTAATTTAGCTGCATTAATTTTCATCAGGGTTACAGTAATAATGTGAGTAGGTATGAGTACAAACAGGCACCTCTGTGCTGGCATTATTTTTTCCACATACGCAGGGGACACTGATCACGAACAAGTTACCATAACAGTTCTGTAGAGTACTACATGAGTTTGCAAGTTGCTCAGCAGGGAGAAGCGCAAGATGTAACATTTCCTCTGATTGCATAAGTGCTGGGTAATGCTGCTCTTTGTGGGAACCGTGTTCAGTGTGACATTTTGAAGCTTGCGAGATACCACAGCACTTTGCTGCTTTTAAATGGAAATGCTTTGAAAATACCATCTGTAGTACACGTATCTTTTTTTTAATCATTCTTGTCACTGAGAACTGGATCAAGTTGCCTTAACACCCTTAGGTGGCCTGCATATGGGAGATATTGACAGGAGACTCACAGAAATACGCTAGGACCCACAGCAGACTTAATGTCTTTTTAGAGCAAGTGCCCTAGAAATCTCTAGGCAACTGAAAGCTACCCAAGCAATGTCAGCGTAAGACCAATGTGTGAGAATCGTGTGCACAAAAAGAAGGAAGAATTTGCTTTTGGATTTTGTGGTCATTTCTGTAAAGCAATTCCTTCAGTGTCTCGTGTAGGTTATTAGCATTTTTTGCTGAGATAAAGAAATGAAACATCTTTGTAAAAATGAAAACGTAAACTCTCTAGTTCACTTAAATTAACTGAAGTACTACTGTCCAGGATTAGTTATCAAAGTTCTTAATTACTTTCAAACAAATCCTGTTCATCATATCTGCCGACTCGTACCAAGTGTGCAGACCCTTTCTGTGGACTAGCATGGAATGTAAAGAAAAGCATAATTTGTCTTCTGTGTCTTAATATTTCCCATTTCTTTATATATGTATATACACACATATATATATGCTGTATGTTTTATACAGGCTCTCTTTAAATGATCTTAAAATTCACATGGTGTTTGATCTCTTCAGTCTTTTTTTTAGTGAATAAGCCATTACGTATATTCCATATTGCCTTTTTGACATCTGAAAGAAAACTGCCATGATTGGTAGTATGCTAAATTTGGATTGTTGTCTTGTGAAAACTGTGGTGGAATACCACTTTTCCTGCCTTGCCAATGCCTGCTTCTTGGAAGAAAGCACAAGAAAGAAATTTTCTATTTGGATCTTTGAGATAGAACCAAAACAAACTAATGAGTTTGTGGAAACCTTGCAAGGCAGGATTAAGTGTCATCCTGCCATCATACAATAGCGGTCAGGAATAATGGTTTGAATTCATGTAGTGAACCAACAAATTGCCTCTACACATTTCATGAGTCAAACTAGGAATATAAGTTGTGTGACTGACTTTTTCCAGGCATTATGCTGAGACTTTTGCAAATCCAGCAAAAAGAGATATATTGGTTCTTTTCTAGCATGGGGTTGAGAAGATAATTAGCTGAAAGTGGATTAATAAGAGCAGTCAACATGTGTTAAAAAAAAACCAAACCCACAAAACAACAAAGCAAAGAAATCAGGGCATGCCTTTATTTAGGCTGTAGAGCGGCCATGAATTGTTGAAGTATCCAGTTGAATGGTTAAGAAATTAAGGTGGAAGTCATAGTCATAGAGCCTGTCACAGAAAAGTGGCATAGAAGACACGATGGACTCTGTGAGAAAGCTTGTAACTAAAATAAAAGCTTAAATAAAATTTGGAGAAATGTATGATGATGTAAGCACAGCCTTGAATATTTCATATAATACGAACAACAGCAACAAACTGATTGGGTGCATCCAAGAGCAAGGTAGTGAGATAAGCACCCTAATGTGTTTTTGAATCTATCAGTGCAACAGAGATCTGAGACTTTTGCTGCATTTTTTTCAGAAACTAGGGATATGCTGGTACCAGCTCGAGTTCCTCAACAATACTGTGACTTTCTCTTCCCAATCTAGAGCACTTCTTGTAGGCCACGTTTATGTCACCCAAACTGTGACTGGCACATTCCCAACTCAGCTGCAAGATACCATCTGCATCAGGCTCTCTGGCCTAATTGGAAATCTGACCTGTCTAGATTTTGGTCTGCTTTTTACTGGGTTTTTCTGCTCAACTCTAGTATCAGAAGTCAGTATAGCTTCCTCTTGCTGGGTTCTTTGTCACTAACATTCCCATTGCTGCTCACTGTGCTGCTCAGTTCAGATTACAGTTGGGAGAAATAATTGTGGCTCCCTTTACAACCTTCTAGTTGAAGTATTTGTCTTTTGGACTGTTCCTGTGCATGTAGACAGAGGCTTTGGAAGACCCTTTGAAATACCTCATCATACTCCGAACTTCATGATTGTGCATTGCTGCAGGTATTCAATACAGAAATGCAAGCATCTCTGGTAGGTTTTGTTAATCTGATAAAAGCTGGCAATGCTGACCTAATCCGAATTGTAGATTTGAAAAGTGATCTGACAAGCATAACAGCAAGATCACATCGTTTTGTAGTCACAAGAGAATCAGTGCTGGTAATTCCACAGTGTCTGCAGGTGAGAACAGACATTTCAGGACCTGAAGGACTTCCTCTGCTGTCAGCCATGAGAGCATGGAGAGGAGCACAGCATCCAGCAGAGTTGTTGGTGCTGCAGTTTGGACCTGGCTGACCAATCCTACTGCAGGTGCCTTGTCAGCTGCAAGCTGGAGTAGTGGAGTTTTGCAAGTCATGATAAGATACCTCTGTCAACAGACTGGGGATGAATGTAGACCATCACTTGCTCATGCTGTTTGAGAAGTCTGTTCTATAAAAGCCAGGTGTTATTTCAGGAACAGCCAGCAAATCTGTTAATCAGGACAGTGCCGAGGTGTTGCCAGGGAACTAACAATTCAAAAAGGAGAGAAATTACAGAAATAATTTGATAGTAATTCAAATACAGAAGTGATCCAACCAGAAATGAAAAGTACAAGAAAAGCAATTCACAAAAAACCAAAACCACAATCAAACTATGGGTGAAAATGCTAAACTTCAAATAAGCCAGAAATAAAGAACAACAAAAATAACCCATTCAATACAAAATGGGCAGTTAGTAAACAAGTGATGTGTACATTAGAATTTTAAAAAGAAACATCTGTTTGGAGTTTACATATGCAAGAAAATTAGCAGTAGGAACTGCAGTGCCTTAAGCGCAGCAAGACCAAAGAAACAACACTTTGAAATGCAGCATTCAGAAAGCTGTTCATGCTGAGAGTGTTGCAGGGGTTTCAGGTGCAGTTAAAACCCAGCAATAATATCAGTGATGGGGCTTTTCCAAAACCTCCACTGGTTTTATGCGTCATTTTTCCCTGCCTTTCCTGGCTGATCTGTGTGCCCTGTAATAAGAGAGAAGTGAGAAAGGAGTGGATCCTTCCATCCACCTGTCTTCCCATGACAAATCTTCACAGGATAATTCAGTGGTGCAGGTGAGGGATTCTGGCTGAGTGAGGAATGTCAGTCTACTAGAGAAAAGAGGTGAGGAATATGTCCAAAAATGTCTGCGTCTTCCAAGCGACAAGGATCAGGTTGACCATGGCTTTGATACCTTCTAGAAGCTGGGGAGAAACTTCTCATCAGGAGAGTGGAGTTTGGGGGAAGAAGACTTGCAGCATCTCTGTGCAAAGCCCATGATCCCCATCTCTTAAAGGATGAGGAGGGATGGGGCATCTCAGACTCTGGTGGGATGGGCTCTTTGCTCCACCAGTGTTTGAGAAGCCTGGTGGTTGCACAGCCATGTATGATGTGAGGATCTGGTGAGTTGTCGTGGTGATCCCACAGTTTGTCCTGTGATAAACTGACTTATCAGCTTGAGTTTGTGATTCATTAAAGTTTTGCCTCTCAGGAGTACATCACAAACAGATAACTTTGTTTAATTGGTAAGCACCTTCTAATCATCTTTGCTTGTCCCATCATCCCCAGTGCAAGTTTTGGTGCAGAACTCAGCTGAAGGGGGAAAACTGGAACTGTTACCCTATAATGATTGCCCTGAATTGTGCTGTCAGGAACCTCCTGGCAAAAGTCCCTGACTCCCTCCTCAGAGGAAACTGCATTAACAAGATGCTAGCTACGTACAGTCCAGGTGCTTTTTGCCTTGAAGTGGCAAAGCAATGGAGTAAAACTTTTGGCTAATGGCAGAGTTTAGCAAGGGCTTCATAGTATAAGGTCACTGCTGAAAATTCCAGGCTTAGGTATGGGTTTTGGCCCCTGTGCATTTGTAGAATCATTTAATGTTTTTTAGCTTTAAAGCTTGATCTGCCTTATCCAAAGTCCTGCTAAACTCTGCAAAATTTCCATAGGTTGAGTTCCACATTTGGGTTTGTAGAATTGTTCATTTACCACAAGGAAAGACTTGCAAATAAAAAACAGTAATGTGTTATACCTTGGCTGCACACATGTTTCTTGTTAATAACAATACCTCATTTGTGGGACAGGTTCAGGATAGCTGTTGCATGGAGGCGATTGCATTCATCATTTGGGAGGGCAAGTGCTGTATGACCCACAAGGCAGGTTTCTCCCTGCACTTGCTCATCAGGGAGCAGGTCTGGTTGGATGTACTGGCTCTAAGGAGATTGTGCTGTTGGAAGCTGGTGTGTCACATGCTGACCTGAACAACTTCTGGTTGATACCCACCATTGCTGCTTCTCCCTTGAAGGTTGCCCAATGTGGAACATCCACTGGTTGTGAATAGGAGGGAACTCTCAAGTGGGTTTTGGGGAGTTAGAAGAACAAGTTGGCAACAATTGCTTTGTTCTTTTTTTACCCATATTTTCCCTCTTGACATCCTAGAG
This sequence comes from Orthonyx spaldingii, assembly GCA_013397795.1. Classification (NCBI taxonomy): domain Eukaryota; kingdom Metazoa; phylum Chordata; class Aves; order Passeriformes; family Orthonychidae; genus Orthonyx; species Orthonyx spaldingii. Next base: position 23,785 of record VZTJ01004716.1, read on the forward strand.
TGAAATAAATATATATTGGGTCTGCAAATAAACTTTCATGTTGGTTTTTTTTCATGTAAAATGACCATATGCTGTTGAGGGAGAGCGTTGTTGAGGATGCACAGTGCTTAAAAACACTTGAATTAATGTTAACAGCAGAGTTCTAATGCTAAAAAAAAAATAATTTTGCTAAAGATTGATGGCTTGCTATGTAATTTTATATCAATCAAAGTTCTGAAGAGTCTGGCTCAGAAACTGAATTATTGAAGAGAACTTAGATAGGATGCTGAGATAGCAATTTCATGAAATCAAAGCTTAATTTGATACTGTTACACATTTAAATAAAACTACCTGCTCTTGATACAGTTCATAAGTCATCCAGGTATTGAGGCTATAGATTAAGGGATCTATACACTACCACACTTCTTTCTGCTTGTACAGATTACCAAAAAACGTTTGCAGTACTCAAGAGTATAATTTAATGTATTTTCTTTCCATCCTTTCTTGGTGGATTCACTGTGTTCTTTTTAGTTAGCTTTATCAGCTTCCTAATTTGAGCTTATTAAATGTTACTTCAATATAATGAGCCATATTTATTTCACAGGATGTTTATGTTGGCAGCTGCCTGGATACATTCAATTCAGTGCTCTTGTAAGCATTACACCGAGGTTTCCCTAAAAGATCCTGTATTTGAACACAGGAAACAGGATCCCTCAAATGAAACTTGATTTGATCAATCTGTGAAGTGGGAAGGACCACACGTGATAGTGTGGTTGTACTTCTGATGCTCACATTCCCTTAATTACAGGATACCCGTACTTCTTTCATGAGAATGCCAAAGGCTTGCTTGCCCCCTTGTTTTCCACATGGCTGCCCTGCATATAGTCTTGGCAACATTAAACCCATATTTATGTAGAAATTTGTGTATTTAAGAGAATACAGATATGATTACAGCCATGTGAAGAGACTTACGTGAAACTTTTAAAGTATTTATGGATGTAATTTCTATTTCTTACTCAGACCAGCCCATTTCTTTTGGCATGCACCCGGTGTCAGTGTGCCTCATTTCTGCAAGTGCAAGTTTGGGATTCAGCCTTTTCTAACCTCCTGAATTCTTACCCAAGTACCTTGGTTTGATTGTTAAGCTGTATTTACTGGTTTGATCAGGTCTTCCTGCCCACATAGAATTAATGTTCTCTCTTCTCCTGTAACTGCTCTTTCTTTCTTCCGGGGTATTGTAAAGTGTACCAAATCATTACATTATTTCCAGTTTTTGCTTTTCTGGATGAGACAGCCTACAAAAAGAATATTTCTGAGTTTTCAGAGCTTTAAAAAATTATATACTTGATTATATGAGATGAGCTAAATATGTAATTACTGGAGCTGCTGTTGTGTCTTTGAATGTACATAAACACTTACAGAAAGATTATTAAGCTCCAGGTGCATTCCCAGCAGCAGAAGTATTCTCGCATGTTTTAGTCCCTGAAAAGTGAATGCTTGAGCGGTGGTATGATTTGACTTTTGTTTGGAGAAATGGAGGTATTGTTTGTTTTATGTCCTTCATAATGAAGTGCATTTGCTGTTTACAGTTAAAACAGATTTTCCTATCTGCTGGTTTGGCAAAGTAAATTTGGAACCTTCCTTTTATGCATTTTTAACAGCAATATTAATATAATTGTGGATGAGGAAATGCTACAGTAGTTGCAAACTGAAACCCTTTCTTAAAACTGTGGTAGTTCTACAGTAGAAGTATGTAAGAGAAATGTATGTAATAAGCTCAATAGTGAGTTTATTGGGAAAAAATTACATTCTTTGTTTCCAGAGTGGATATTTTAAAAATGTTTTATGTTGAAAGCAAAAGATGTAATATGATGCACCAGTGTAGTGTATGACCTCATTTGCAGCTGTGTGTTAACACATTACTTTTATATCGTTTTATTTGCAACATTTTACATCATTTTGTTTTGCAGTATAAAGAAATGTAAAAATTATTATGAAGTCCTTGGAGTGTCAAAGGATGCAGGTGAAGAAGACCTAAAGAAGGCTTATAGAAAACTTGCGTTGAAATTCCACCCAGACAAAAACCATGCACCTGGAGCAACAGAGGCTTTTAAAAGTAAAATACTATTTTTACTTTAAATTTCTTTTATGCTTAAACTTCATCCAGTTAAAACTTACTAATCTGCATTGGTCACTTGTATTTATAAAAATGTAAATGTATTTTTTAGCTATTGTTAAACTGACATTTTTATTCAAGAAAATATGTGACCTTTGTTATATTAGAAGTATAGATAAATAACATGGACTTTGGCACTAGGGCTTGGTTTCAGAAAATTGACTGTAATGTTCAGTACAGGGAACAAATACTCGATCTGTGAAACCTAATTGCACTTTTTTACTGTTGTTGATTTAATATAGTCCTTGAATTTTGCTACCTTGAATCTTTACTGTACTTGAGCTAGGAAAAAAGAAAGCAATCCTTGATAGCAAAATGCAGTTTTTACTGAATCACGTGCCACACTAATCTACCTCTTCCTTAGAATTCCTTGTATGTGTGTAGTTCTACTACCTTTTCTGCACAAAAACACCTGAGTTCAAACATGGCCTTCCTAGTAGTTGCCTTTACCATTTTTTAGGTAAAATTTACAGTCTGACTTGATTTTATTTAAGGCTGCCCAACTTAGCCCTGCACAAGGGGAATTGTTGGAGAAAAGCTTTTTAAAGAAAACCACACCTTCATCTCAGGTGCAGAAAAATGTGAATGTGTAAGAAATGATGATGCATAAATAATCTGATTGTGGTACCTCTTTTAATTTTTTTCCTGTGTGAGGTTTACATGCAGACATTTGAAAAAATCATTCGGATAAAACACTTAAATTGGGGAGGGGAAAAAAAGAAAAAAAAAGTCATGAGCAAGACTTCTGATACAGACTTTAAGAGGTAATTATAATAATATATTAACAATTCCAGATGAAAAGTAGATACAGCAGAGCAGGAAAATTGATTGCTATTGATTGATATAATACAGCTATGTGATGTCTTTATCAAAAAAAAGATGCTATTTTTATAAAATTGTCTCAGGCCCTACGAATAAAATAGTTCTTTCTTGTTAATAGCATTTTAAATAATCTTTAAAATGTTAGAAATCAGTTCCTTAATATTTTATTTAACATGAGCACTTTGTATAAGTCTGATTTCTTCAGCTTAATTTCACTTTCTGGTTCTTAACTAGATGAGTAGATGAACAGAAAATTTTGTAGGGGAATCTTGTTGATCAAAAATTATTTAATGAAAACCAGCAATTTCTTGCATGGAAATTACTGTAATCTCTTTGTATGGATGAGTAAATCTATGGTTTATTTTTCCTTTAAAGGTGTCTGATCAGTTTTTGCATACATCTGAGAAAAGGTGTTCATAATAATAGTTTTAATTTCATAGTAATGCTTTATTTTAAGGAAAGGTCACATTATAAAAGAGAATTGAGCTTCATAATAGGCAAGATACTTAAATCTTGACCTACCTAGTACTACTCTTCTATTGTATTGAGCAGTCTCACTGAAGTGAATTTGAAATTAAAAAGTTTGTGCAAATATAATGACTTTTGCTGTGTTTTACCAACTTTATCAGAAATCTTTCCTTTGAAACTTTTGAGCAGTGGGGTTTTTTTCTTTTTTATGCTCTTTTTTCAAAGAAAATTTTATTAGAATCAAATTTGTTGTGAATTAGCACCAGATAATCAAGAGCAAATAATAAACAGCCATATTGTGACAGTATGGTGTCTTCACTTCATGTGCAGTCAACTGATTTATCTCTCTAAATTTTTAATTGTTGGAAAAACCTAAATTTTTACTACCAATTTTATCCTTGTACTGAGCAACAGAGCAATATTTAATGTCAGTTTATATCATGCTTTCAGTGCAAAATACCAGGCTTCATTTCTTTGGGTTTTCTCCTCCATTTAAAGGTATTGCTAATGGTTTCTTCTAAGGGCATCTTAAAAGACACATACCAAAAACTCATTAACTTTTTCTTAGTTTGGATAATGTTTAAAATATTAATTATAAAGCCACAGTCTTATTTTCCTGTGTTGAGGTTAGAGTGTTGCACCTTCACGAACTTTTGATGACTGATGGCTTTTCAACATTGACAGTCATAATCCCTGTGCCTTAGGTTGGCTGGCTGCAAAAGAAGCCTTTTGTTGGACAGGCCTGGAGGAGAGAGTAGAAAGGAAGGCAGACAGGGTTTAATGAAGATATGATTGAGTGAACATTGTTCACCAAGTGGCAACAGGAACATTCCTTCAATCTGCAAGAGCGTCATGTCTGTGCACAGCAAGAAAAAAAGCTTGTAAAGTCAGCAGAATATGGGGTTTTTATTGCTGGTTCTTTCCATACTTACCTAACTTAGGTTTTTTTTTCCTTTCTTCTGTCAAAAATGAAGCTGTTTGTTTGTGAGAACCTAGAATAAACAGGGAAAAGCATCCAGGCCAGGCCCTCCAAACATTAAGGTCATACTGACCACCCTAGGAACACACACGTTCCTGTCATGTATGCACATTGTACTCCTTGTGATACATCGTGCAAAACTTTGTGTTATTAGTGTAATCCATACAATATCTTGAGAAACATGAAGAAAGATACATTCACACTCTTGTAGACAATGAAGTTGGTGCATTCGAAGAAATGGCCACTTACCAAATGAAACCAAAGAAAACCTGCCAAGTCTATGATGGTTTTTTAAGCTAGGCTGCTAGAGCAAACTGAACTTTGTGATTACCCAGCTTCACAGTCTCATTGTAATGCTTGATGCTTTTTATGTAATTGCAGTGAGAGAGAACATTTCCACAGCTGTAGGTGTTCCTCTCAAAAAAGAAACAAAGCTCTCCTGCCTTCTGCCTCGTTTAACAGGATAAAAGGCCTTTGAATAAGCATTGGTGGGAAACTTTGTGGAAGCTATTCTAAGAAAAGTGGAGATGTTTCTGGACCTTGTTCTACTGTAGTTGTTTTGTAACATAGAGTAAATGATATAGTTTGCTGCCTATTTTTGACTTTCAAGATGCAATTTTCATGTTGGAATAGCTTTTATCATGCATTTATGGGAGTTCTGTTTTATTCCTTGCTTCAGAAATCGGAAATGCGTATGCTGTGCTGAGTAATCCAGAAAAACGAAAGCAGTATGACTTTACAGGCAGCGAAGAGCAAACCTGCAATCACGCTAGCAACGGCAGATTCAACTTCCATAGAGGTTGTGAGGCAGATATTACTCCAGAGGATCTGTTCAACATGTTTTTTGGAGGGGCCTTTCCAACAGGTATTAGTATACATCAGTATAATTGTCGAGATGTACTGCCCAGACTGGCATTAGAGATTTTGATATTATAAAACAGTAGAATTATTCCAGCCAGCTTTGAACCCCAAATCTTCAATCTGCATCAGTTTATTTTTCTCCCAAGTGTTGCTAAATCCCAAAAATGTCAGTTCAGTTCCTTGGGGTTACTATCGTAGATTTTAAGATACTTTAATGTCATTTTATGTGCTGTTGTGCAGTAACGTAAAGTGCTTTATGTTGCTTCTGTACTGACCTCTAAATAGTACTTTTGTACATGATTTAAATGTGGATGTTCCTTCCTCAGGTAGTGTACACTCATTTTCTAATGGTCGTGCTGGCTACAGCCATCCGAACCAGCACCGTCAGAGTGGGCATGAGAGGGAGGAAGAGAGGGGTGATGTAAGTTTAAGCACCGTTGGCTTTAAACTATGAAATTTGCTTTCTGTTACGTGATTGTACAGGAGCTCTGTACTGTAGAGGAGGATTTGTGCTTGCCAGTTAAGTATTTTAAACTTCAGCGAGTGGTTGGCTTACTGACTGGTAAATAGGCGTGCAAATTCAAGAAGGTAATAGCCTGGTTTTGTAAACCTGTTGTTATATGTCACTCTCTTACTGGTGACTGGTATTATTAACCTAAATATGCCACTAATTCTCACCACTAATCCTTGTATGAATTTAAAAATTTATTTGGGCTGAGGTAAGAATTGAGCTTATGGCTCAATATTCACCGACATGAAGTATCTCTAGTCCTGTATAATCACATATCACTGTACCAATGAGACCAAATCATGGCCTACTTTATAGCTGAATCCAGCTTTTATTTGGCTTGTGCCAACCCATGAACTCTTACAGCTTGAGCACTCTGTGAGTATTGTGTATGCATTTGAAAGTTCAGATAATACCACAGTGTTTGCAGTTACTGTTTTCCTAGCAGCTTTTGAGGCTTAAAGCAAAAAGTTACACTTGGCATTAAATCTTGTCAAATTTACCTGTTTGCTTGATGATTTATGTAATACCTGAATCTGTTTTGTTCCTTAGGGAGGTTTCTCTATGGTCATTCAGCTGATGCCTATTATTGTGTTGATCTTTGTCTCCTTGTTGAGCCAGTTGATGGTATCGAACCCTCCTTACGCCTTATACCCAAGATCGTAAGTAATGTTTAATTACATTACCTTAAAGCAGAGGGGAGGGTATTGTAATCACCCTCTCCCACTGAGAAGCATTTTAGAGAGTCCTCCGTTAGTTGATCTTTGATTTCCCACAGTGGAAGAAGGGAGGGAGGGTATAGATGAAGCAGAACAAAACTTAAAATTTAAGTACAAAGAACATGCTGTGAGAATGTAATGGAGTAAAGAGGTCAGCAATACCTGGAGTTCAAGAGGTCTAGTACAAAGCAGTGGGTCCATGCAACATGCCATGTTGTAAAGGTGTTTGCCATCTCCAACATACTTAACCAAAACCTGAAATCTGCTAAGGCTTATGACTTTTAGGGGTAGTCTTTGTTTGTCGTAAGTGAAGAACTTGAAAGCACCTTTCTCATGCTTATTTAAGTGGTAAACTAAATGAGGGCTGGGAAGGTTGACTATTCTTTCTTCATTCTAGGTAATAGTAAAATTTCATTTTCTTTTGAAGAATTCTACTTGTGAAAGTTACCTGTTTTGTACAATAGGATACTTAAACCTTTTTTTTCTTGTGTGAAATAAATAACTTGAATCAAGCGTGCAACTAGCTGATAGACTTAGCCCACTCACCACAATGGTTTTAAACATTCTTAGTTCCTTGCAGAGCTCTCAGCCCCACAACAGAAAAGTTTCTTTTCTCCTGTTTTTCAAAGTTCTCTATTTCTGGAATAGGATGTTTTTCCCTTTTGCAATTAAGGTGTTGTGATGCTTAGAAATGCTTCTCTGCCAAAATGTTTGCATCCAGGCTTTGATTTTTAATCTGCAGAATGCCAGCAGGATAATGAATTTACCAGGGCTGGCAGCAAACACTTCAGAATGGAGATGCCTGTACTGGGTTGCTACAGAATAGCGACTTGTTTCTTTTTCTGTTGCATTTGAATGTAATTTTCTATTACTAAAACTTACATTTGCCTAAAGAGGTATGAAATAAGTGTCTTAGTAAAATGGATTTTTTTTTTGAGATCAAGTGTTTAAGCAGCAGAAGTTTAATCATCAGGTAAATGCAGTAATTTTATTCTCTAGCAGATTACAGAGCCATTCCTTTAATTTTTTTGTGAAATGGGAAATTCAGTAATGTGCCAGTATTATTCTGTAATGGCAATATTTTTCTAAGTCTATTTGTGGTGTAAAAAAAAACCCCCAAATTAATATTTAGTCTCTCTCCTCCTCTGCTGCCTTTTTTGCAGAAATACAGGGCAGACCATAAAAATGCAGACAGAAAACTTGGGTGTCGTTTATTATGTCAACAAGGACTTTAGAAATGAGTACAAAGGAGTGTCATTACAGAAAGTGGAAAAGAGTGTGGAAGAGGATTATGTGTCCAACATTCGTAATAACTGTTGGAAGGAGAGGCAACAAAGTAAGTTTGGTAATATGTGTAATTTCATGAAGTCATGTATTACTATAAAAGTTAATTGCCTCAGGCAAGAAGAAAGTGCTTGAATTATTACAATATCTCAGTGCAAAAGTAAGTGTTAGGTCCCCTACTCTTTCTCACTTTAAAACTGTCCCCAGTGTCACTTAGTTTTTGAATTTTACTCAGTGACCTAACAACCATTTGCAAATTATCAGCAATTTTAACCTACTGCTTTATTATCTGTGACCATTTCTTAGAAAATTAAAGACTACACTAAAATGATAATGATAAAGCTTTTGTCCTTACAGCGATTTCTAAGAATTCTAATGTCTTCCACATTACTTTATCATGGCAATAGCTCATTTCCCTGGGTGCTTTTATATAAGTAAATAAATAAACCAGAAGCTTACATAGGTGTTTCCAGAGAGATGAAAAAATGGGATGATGTGCCTTGGACCACAGTACGTACAAACACTGCTTTTCCAGGCAACCAAGGACAAGGCAGCAAGTCCTGTAAAACAAGAAGGTTTAGTTTGCCAATCTAGTATTATACAATGAGTTACTTCTTTTCAGAAACTGAGAAAACAGTGTTAAAGCATAAAAATACTGAAGAGCACCATCCTTTTCTAAATTGGCATCAGTTTTAACCAGTTATTCTGTTATCTGTGACCATTTTGTGAACTCTGTGAGAACAGTGCTGCTAAAATTACGTCAGTGTTGAAACCAGATGGTTTCAACTTTTCAGCTGGTAAATTTCCGTCATAGCTTACTGGAAAAATAATTCATTCATGAACTGTCAGTAAAATAACCAGAAGCAAATAGAATCCAATTCTCTGAGTCAGATCACATGTTCCTGCCCAGCTTTAGTCTTTGCAGTCCAGTTGTTTGCTCCTTGTAATTTATCAGGTTGTGAAAACTACCCAAACTGATTTTGAGTAAGAGGCCCCTCATGGGTTTTCTCTGTTTACAGAAGCAGCTGATTTTGTGGTTTTATGGATTTAAAATAAATACCCGTTATGTTTTAAATCTCCTTGACAGCTAATATCTATCCAGGGTTGATTGACATTTAAGAATGCCTTGCACTTTGAGTTGAAGTGACAAAAAAGATTTTACAGAATTAAAATGCTCAGCAATGTCAAGCTGTTGAGCACCAGTATAATACAGAGAGCTCTGAATTATTAATAGCTCTGAACACTGACACTCTGAATCAGCATCAGTTGAAGTAAAGGGCTTAACATTCAGATTGGATTTTTTGGGGCACAGACAAGATGCTAGAGCTATCAATAATATGCAAGATCACTGAGAGTGGCCTATATTTGAAACGTGTAATGAGGTCTGACAGAAGTAGTAGGGGATTTTTTGTTGTTTTGTTGTTGTTGGGTATTTTTGTGGGGTGGGTTTTTTTCTTTTTAATCAGGTACTGCTGCATGAACTTTGAGGGAGCTGGAAGGCTGATAGAGCTTTACCTGCTCAAAAAGATGGAAGTATTACAAAGATCCAGCAAAGGAAAACTGTAGCAGTGCTGTTTAGGTGGTGTCTGAGGGAAGTTAGAATAGAGAGAAGGAAAAAAGGGCAAGGATTAAACCTGAGGTGTTTTGTACAACTCTGTGTCATGTGCCAAATATTCAGTTTGTAGCCAGAAAAATCTTTTCTTTTCTCCTTAAAGAAACAGACTTGCTTTATGCAGCAAAAGTATATCGAGATGACCGCCTCCGAAAGAAAGCAGAGTCCATGTCCATGGAGAACTGCAAAGAACTGGAGCGGCTGACCAGCCTCTACCGAGAAGGATGAGCTACAATTACACACGACATCTTACGTATGCCGTTATCTCTCTTGCAAATTGAGAAGAGATTTAGTTTCACCATGAATGCTGGAAAAGAGGGTGGATGTAAAACTCTACTGTGTAGCTGTTTCCAGAAACCTTATGCTGAAATATCATTTAACGGCTTCTTTACCTACTGTGAAATATAGGTAACTTTAATTGTCTAGATTTTACTTCAAAGCTTCTGTGAATTCTTTCAGCAGAGAGAATAGCTCAGAAAGGATGCTATACTTGTAGAGACTTAGTCATAGTGGTTCTTCTCTAATATATTTGCCATGTAAATATCTATGGAAAGAACAGTTTGTGTATATATGAGTTAAATGACTTTCTATTTAAAAATCTCAGAAATTTAGTTCCATACTACGTTTTGTCTCACTGATGGGAATAAATATTATGATTACATCACTCCTATTCAGATGTCAAGTGTGTGGAGTTGAAACAATAATTTCTAATATTTTATCTCTATGTAAAATCTTCTAGATTTGCTGCTTAGAGGAACTTGGTATTTTTAAATATAATGACATATATTCCTAAATATCTGTTAGGGTATATTAATCTGGTGTAGAGTAGCAGTTTAGCTGTTGTAGATTTTTAGCATTTCTAAGCAATGCTGAGAAAAATAAGAACTACACTAATCTCTTTTCAAAGTAAATATTTGCAAATGCTGTACAGACCATTATAAACATTGCTTTTAGTACTTGCAACAGTTTACAGCAGCTCTGCCATTTGGCATTCCAGTAGTAGTAAGTCCATACATATGGTTAACGTGCATCCATATCTTCCTTAATTTTCACTGGAAAGGTAGAGGAAAGCATGCAACACTAAAATCTCAACACGTGGAAAAAAAAAAAAAAGGCAACGTAATATTTTTTCCTGGCAGGCTTCCATTTTCTTACTACTTTTTTGTTTCAAGCTAGGTCCCAACACTGATTCCTCAATGGGCACCACAGGTGGAACAGGGAAATTTTGCTAAGAACAAGCTATATGCTTTTCAACCCTTTTGCCAGCTATTTAGATGGCTTGCTGCTTTGCAGTGTGCTCCTATGGTCAAAGCCCTATCACTTGTCAGAAGAGGTAAGGTATACATTTTTTGGGACCAGAATGTAGCTGGACTGACTTCCTGGAAATGAGCAAGCCTACTGTTTGACTCCTGCATAGAAGATCATGTAACTCAGTGGCGTGGAAATGGAAACTATATGTAGCCACACCTGCTGATGCAAAGAGGTGTTCTGAAGCAGCTAAGTACAATGTACTTAAAGTTTATCAAAGTGTGTTGAAAATGTTTTTAGGTTCAGTAGCTGATGTTTTTTACATTTTAACACTGTTATGCAGGGCAACATTTCTTGTATTTGAGAATGCCAGATAGCTTGTATTATGGGCAATATATTTTGTTTGAGAAAACTGCTGTCTTTGAACAATGCTATCAGTTAATGTGGAGCCAAATATTTCTCCTAAGTTGAAAATTTAAATACTTTGTCTGACTTCGTTGCAATTCCTTCTGATCTAGAGAAGGATATGACTTTACAAATAGCTAAATGCTATTGCTCCAAGTGACCCAGAAAACATTTTGCATATATTCCTTTTCTAAACTGTCCCAGTGGAAATGTCTTCTCTTGAATTGGTATAACATGAGATTGGCTGCAGGCTTTTAACTAAGCAGCTAAACCAGCATTCAAGGTGGATATAAAAGCCTGAGGCACAGAACAGAACTAAAAGTTGCTGAAACAACAACAACAAAAAAAGGATTGCTGTACTGAGTGTCCTTACTAAGGCTATAGTAGAAGGGTTCAGACATAATGGAAAGGCATTCAATTGTTTGAAATATGCAGTCGAAATCTATGGAGAAAACATGATTCCCCAGATTTTGTAACTGTCCAGAATGTATTGTAATTATATTAATGAAAACAAACTATCAAAGTACATCCTGGTACTCCTGTGTCTTCTTAATAGAAGAAAATTGTTCCAAAGGCTTTAACAAGTACTTGGGCCTTCCTGTTTACAAGTGAGTCTGAGCTTGCAAGGGATCTTTCAGTTAACAGGAAAAAGGATATATAACACATTTATCAAATATTGGAACTGTGAAGTCAGAGTGAATAGATGGTCTTAGCAAAGCTGCCTATAATAATCCTATGGACTGTGTCTGCCCTGCAGCCATTTCTGCTGCAGGTGAGAAGTGGGGAAATGGATGGATGCTGAGCTGTCTCGGCTTGGTTCGGTTGCTATCAGTTCCTCTGCAAACTGGAATGATGTGGTGGCTGTGCCCTATGGCATCACAGACATCCCAGGAGTTTAGAAGGGAGACCTAGACTGCTGCATTTCATTTGACTACCTATTGCAAGTGGCACTTTCTGAGAATGAAATAATATGTTTATACTAGTGGAAGTATGCTACTTGGCATTTAACAGATTAAATAGTTGCACAGTTTGAAATATGTAGTAATGTGCCAAAGGATGCTGTGATTTCCTGTAGCATAAAGATTAACCTGCTCTAAATATGGCCTGCAAACATTCTTTTAATATTTCAAGTGGGAGTTTTTCTCCTCATGATTGTTACTTTCTTCCTCAAATCTGAAGGGGGGTTTATTCCAGAAATGTCAATATCTTCCCTGGATTTGTTGAAGGAATCTTCTGGAAAGTTCAGCATTAATTTTCTCATGAGTAAAATGCAAATTGAAGAGGGTGGAGTACTTAAATCTTTTCAGATGACCTTTCTTCAGAAGGTGAAGTTCTTATTAAAATAAGCTATTGGAAAAAAAAGGGGAAAACAAAGCTGGTTTTGAACAGCCTGACGAAAAATGCCTCAACATTTTAGCTACCTGCTCCTTACTCTTTTTATTTAGTCATTACCTTTCATTTGATCTAGAATTAAAGATAGCACAAGCATGGGTTCTTGGTTTTTTCCTTCAAAAAGGCAGACAGAAAAGCCCTGCAAAAAGTGAAAAATCTTGGCATGACTCTGACATAGCCTAATGAAAAAAGGAGACTATTTGCATCTGCTGAAATATAACATCAGTATGTGTTCTATTTATGGAGCATCCTGAGTCACAGGCAAGTTCAGTGTTCACATCTGATGAACATTTCCCTACAAGTTCTCTGTTTGGGTAAAACAAGTCTAAATTGGAATTTTTTACCTTTTTTAAAACAGTCTTTATTCTTTTACAAGTTTCCAAGAAATGTGAGAACATTACAGCACTAAAAATGTAAAAATGCATTTCAATAGACAGCAGAGACAGCTTTAAATTATAAATATTTTTAATATAATTTTGTAACAAATGCTGTAAAAGGATTAACATGAGAGGGCAAAAATATTTTTAAGGTTGTTTGTTCATAAATTTCATTCATCCTTAAGCAGTTGTTATTCTGACTTCTTGTAGCTCTGTTGAAGAGAAGTGTAATAGTAGAAGAATTTTGTTTTTAAAAAAGCAGGTAGTATTAAATAAATTCCTGAAGCTGTAACTTACTTACATGTAATGTAATAAATATAGGAAAGAAAGAGGCCATTTGTTGTGGTTTGGCCTTGGCCATGAACTGAGCACCATGCAGCCGCCTGCTCACACCCCCACAGTGCAACAGGGAGGAGAATCAAACTCAGATAAAACCTAGGGGTCGAGATGACAGCAGTTTAATCATCAAAATAAAATCAAATATCAATAATCAATAGCAATGGAAAGGGAGACAACAAGAGAGAGAGAGAGGAATAAAACTCAGGAAACAGAAGTCATGCCCAGTACAATTGCTTAGCACACTCTGACTGATGCCCAGTCTGTCCCCAACAAGCAGCTCCTTGCCAACCTCCCCAGTTAACTATGATGCTCCATGGGATGGAATGTCCCTTTGGCAAGTTCAGGTTTGCTGTCCTGGCCATCCTCTCTCTCAGTTTCTTATGTACCTGCTCACTTCGAGAGCATGGGAAACTGAAAAATCTTGGATTTAGGGTAAGCACTGCTCAGCAACAACCAAAGTATCAGCGTGTTATCAACATTATTCTCATACTGAATCCAAAGCACAGCACTGTACCAGCTACTGAGAAGAAAATTAACTCCCCTATCCCAGCTGAAAGCAAGACACCATTATAAATTGTACTTCCTATACTTCTCAGTCTGCCAGGAATTAGTTTTGAATATTGGGCTCCTCCACATTTTTAGAAATAATCTTAAAATACACTGTTTAGTTATGATGTTATCCATCATGCAGAATACACTTTTCCCTTCAGTACTGAAATGCTGTCTTTGGGAGAGGAGAATAAATTTCTATTAATAGCAATACAGGAGCCATCTCATAGATGCTTTTGCATAGCTTTTATTCAAAATGTGACAGGGAAACAAAATCGATCACCGAGCATCATGCCTGCAAATAATAAAAAGAGTTGCACTTTTAAGCATTTTTAGTGTATAGTAGGGAATATTTTAATAAATGAGGAGACCAAGGTTGTCTCGGGTAGCATTTTCAAAATAATACCAGAAGCTCACACTTGATAATTTCATGGGATTCTCTTTTAAGTATCTCTCTAATATGACCAAGTCCTTATCAAATTGCTGTGTGTGCATGGCTTGGATTAAGAAGGAGGTATATGGATTCTCAGTATTCAAATAAATTTGTTCTTTTGAATGAGTTTTTCTTCTGTTACTTGCAAAAAGTGGCTTATTTCTGTTTTGGGCTTCTTGGAAATGTCACTGGACCTGTATGTTCAGAAACACTAACAATTTCCAAGTGAATATATATTTATTTTTTTATTTTAATTTACGCTTTTAAAAATTTTAATTTAATACTAGCATCTAAGCAAAAACTTCAGGTAGCAACAATGCTCTAGTCCCTAGTAGTGTCCCCCGGGCTCAGTACTGGGCCCAGTTCTGTTCAGTATCTTTATTAATGACCTGGATGAGGGAATCTAATGTACCCTCAGTAAATTCACGGATGACACCAAGTTAGGTGGGTATGTTGATCTACTGGAGGGTAGGAGTGCTCTGCAGGGGATCTGGACAGGCTGGATCAATGGGCTGAGACCAACGGAATGAGGTTCAACAAGGCCAAGTGCCAAATCCAGCACAAAGGGATGTGGGGGTGCTGGTCAACAGCAGCTGACTAGTGTGGCCAGCAGGACCAGGGCAGTGATTGTCCCCCTGTACTTGGGACAGGTGAGGGCACACCTCAAGTCCTGTGTCCAGTGCTGGGCCATGCACTATAAGGCCGTGGAGGTGCTGGAGCAAGTCCAGAGAAGGGCAGAGGAGCTGGGGAAGGCTCTGGAGCACAAATCTTAATTAAAAGAAGTGTCTGAGGGAGCTGTAGGTGTTCAGCCTGGAGAAAAGGAGGCTCGGGGAGCACCTTACCACTCTACAATTCCCTGACAGGAGGGTGTAGCCACCTGGGGGTCGGCCTCTTCTCCCAGGCAGTCAGTGACAGGATGAGAGGAAATGGCCTCAAGCTGTGCCAGGGGAAGTTCAGGTTGAACATTAGCAAGAAATTCTTCACAGAAAGGGTGATTAGATATTGGAATGTGAGGTGATGGAATCACCTTTGCTGGAGGTGTTTGTGGAAAGAATGCATGTGGCATTCAGTGCCATGGTCTGGTTAACCTGGTGTTCAGTCCGTTTGGACGCAATGGTCCGGGAGGTCTTTTCCAACCTAATTGATTCTGTGATTCTGTGCTTGGCCTGTAGCAGCTCTCTTTTTTCAGAGAAAAAGCACTGTTACGTGCTGAGCAGGCTTGAGGTCTTTTTAGATCTAGCACAAGGGTCCTGCATTTTGATACAAGACTTTAAAAACATGTATGCAGTTACCATTGTTACACTGTAGGCATCTACTAAATTAATCTATTTTATTTATTCACATTAGCTGTTAAATTATTAGCCTGCAGGTCCATGGTTTGATGGACTAGATCCAAAAGTAGGGGAAATAGGCAACACTGGAAGTGTAAAACTGGCAGTGACTCTGCTCGGCAGAAATAGACGTTTCCTTTTTTGTTGTTGTTCGTTAACTGAAACGCTACGGTATGTTTTGGTTTTGGTTTGGTTTGCTGCCGCGGCGACGGGACGGAGGCGGCGCGGAAGCGGTTCCGGGGCCGGGAGGGCGGTGCCGCCGCTCATGTGACAGCGGCTCCGAGGGGAAGCGGCGGCGGAGCCGTACGGACGCGCCGGGGGCGCGGGCAGGTACCGAGGGGCGGGCAGGGCAGCGCCCCCGCACCCCCCTCCCGGGGCGCCGTGCTCTCGGCCCTACCGCGCGCCCTTCCCGAGGCGGCCGGGAGCGGTTGTACCACGGCAGCGGGACGGGGGGTTGCGGCCGGCCGGGCCTCGGGGAGGGAGCGCGCCCTCCCTCCGGCCGCTCCCCTCCTTGGAGGCGCTGGCCGCGCCTGCGGTGACGGGGCGGCCTCTTGTCTTGTCTCGCAGGCCCGCGGAGGTGGCGGCGGCGGCAGCCCCGGGCGGGCCCCANGGGTGGGGTCGGGGGATGCCGAGGCCAGGCCGGGCCGAGTTCGGGCCGGAGGGCCGGATCCGTCCAAGCGGGCGGGTCGGTCGGTCGGTGTTCGGGGCCGGACCGGGCCGGGCGGGGAGGGAGCTCCGGAGCTGCCCCGCTCACTCCGAGGGCCGTGAGTAACGCGCCGCACGTCTCTGCCCGCAGGACCTGAAGCGATTCCTGTACAAGAAGCTGC
Source organism: Orthonyx spaldingii (assembly GCA_013397795.1). Classification (NCBI taxonomy): domain Eukaryota; kingdom Metazoa; phylum Chordata; class Aves; order Passeriformes; family Orthonychidae; genus Orthonyx; species Orthonyx spaldingii. Next base: position 40,094 of record VZTJ01004716.1, read on the forward strand.
CGAGGTAACGCGGGGCCGTGCGGGCGCTGTGCGGGGCGGGCGGCGAGGGTCATCCGGTGCCACCCACCTGCCGTGGGCAGGGACACTTCCCACTAGACCAGGGTGCTCAGAGCCCCTTCCAGCCTGGCCTTGAACACTTCCAGGGTGGGATATCCACAACCTCCCTGGGCAACCTGGTCCAGTATCTCACCACCCTCACAGTAAAAAATTTCTTCCTAGTATCTAACCTAAATTTCCCGGTTTTCAATTTGTACCCATTACTCCTGTCACTGCAGTTCCTGAAGAGTCCCTCCAGCTTCCCTGTAAACCCCCTTCAGATACTGGAAGTTTGCTATGAGGTCTCCACTCAACCTTCCCTTCTCCAGGCTGAACAGCCCCAACTTCCTCAGCCTGTCTTCACAGGGGAAGTGCTCCAGCCCTCTTATCAACTTCATGACTTCCTCTGGACTTGCTCTAGCAGTTCTATGTCTTTCTTATTATTGGGGCCAGCAGACCTGTACTGTGTGTACTAAACAGAACAGAGACTAAATTGGGGAAAGCATCAGGTTTTTTCAATCTTTTTCCCTTCCTTGCACATTTGTTCACACACAAAAAACCTTTTCCTGCTAATTACTGTTGTTTTTAAATGGTGTCTCTTTTCTTTTATTCCTTTTTTTTTTTTTCCCAGCGTTGAAGGTCTTCATGCTATTGTAGTCTCAGATAGAGATGGTGTGCCTGTTATCAAAGGTAACAGCTTCTCACTCTGCTCTACAGCTGAAATCCTGATTGAACAGCATGGGGTGGAGTAGTACAGAAAAATCTTTGTGGCTGTGCCAAATAACTGAATATCCCAAGTGGTAGAATTAAATTGGATTTTTATTTAAAGTTCAATAGTTGATTATATTCCTCTTTAAATATATCTTTTTGTTTGTGCCCTCAGTAATTGTAGTCCATGGAAGTTTTCCTCGGTGATAGGGGTTGGAGTGCTGTAAGGGCCTTGTATCTTCAAGTCCCTCATAGGCTGATTGATATTCAGTAGAAGAGAGAGCTTGGCAGTGTTTTGTTGACTGGGCTGATCTGTGCTCAGAAACAGTTGCATCCAGCTTTTACACACATTTAGTTGGCTTTTTTGGTACTGTAGTTTTTACGTTCTGCAGTCCTTGTTTCAGATGTTTTTAGGTTGTGAGTACAATAGTTTAAGGGCAAAGATTCAAGTACTGCAGATTTATTTTGTCCAGTGCCCCAAAATATTTAAACACCCAGCAGAACTTGCACATCTTCACCTGTTTGCAGTCAAGTGACTGTGTGCCACTAATCGGTTCAAAGGCTAGAATGGGTGCAAACAGTGTGGGACACAGAGCCAAAGGGACATCAGCACAGGCTCTGCATCCTGAAGGAAAAGACTGTTTCTTAGGTGTGCTAGGAAGGATGCTGGTGTAATCATCTTTGATCATACACAGAGCATTAAGTGATGTACTGCTCGTGAAGACTGTCATGTGTTCCCATGGAAGCACCTCAGATGTGTTGCACGTTTCCCAGCAGCAAATTAGCTTTTGGGAGAGTACTGAGCTGGATGAGGGTTTGGGCTGCAGTTAGAGACACCAGGTAAAGATAAGGATTTTCTTGTTTTGTTCTAGTTGCCAATGATAATGCACCAGAACATGCACTGCGACCTGGCTTTCTGTCCACCTTTGCCCTTGCCACAGATCAGGGCAGTAAATTAGGACTCTCTAAAAACAAAAGTATCATCTGCTATTACAATACATACCAGGTGAGTAACCTCACTGTGCCTTGTTCTCAGTGACTTGAACTGTTCCTACATTACGCTGAGCAAGAGAAAGAGGGTTGCTTAAGATCTGGGAGACTTTCACTAGGCTGCTATTGAAGTAATTTTGCTTTATTTCTTACACATCTTAAATGGTGAAGCCAAACTTCCACACTGTTTATTGAACTACTCTTATATTTCTCTAAGCCGAGATTTACTGGTTGAAAATGGGAAAGTGTTCTGAATAGGTAGTAATTGTGAATTTGCAGTGGGTATTGCTCATATGGTCCTCTGAATCTCTTTATGTTCTCTTTTATAAACAATGTCTGTTTATAATTAGTGACACCTAACATTAATTAAGCACATGCAGCCTACTTCATAGCTAATCTTGCTGCCAGTATGGCATTGAGGTAAGAAAGCTTTGAAATACCACTCACATTGTTCTCAAATTGATTGAGTTCAGAAGTCTATCATCTACTATATTTATGCTCCTTCAGAAGTTCTGGTGGCACTGAGAGCTTTTAATTACACTTGCAGTAAACTGACCAGCTGTTTAGCCTAGAGTGTGTCGAGCTTTGTTTGGAAAATAAACGGGTGAATGAGTTAGTTTGCAAACATTAATACATTGCTTTGATTCTCTTGAGGCTACTAGCATACTGTTGTGCCCAAGGTACCAGTTCCCTGTAAAATGGAAGAACAGATACTTCTGTACAGGTGTACTAGTTTGAAAACAAACCAGTGGGAGACTGCAAGTCAGAATTATAATTTAATAGGAAAATTAAAATAAATGCAATAATACAAGAAAAAAAACCTGACAGAGTCAGGATACAACCTGACACCCTGTTAGTCAGGGTGGTGGTAGTAGTCCAAGTGAAGTGGCTCAGTTGAAGCAATGATCCTGGAGATGGGTCTGGTCTCCTCCTGAAGGTCCAGTGGTAGCTCTTGTCCTCTGAGAATCCAGTAAGCAGGGCTTGGCTTGGGCAGTTCCAAGGCCCAGGTTATATTCAGTTGGGAATGCTTGGCTCCTCCCCCCTGGGTGGAGCATCTCACAATGGGATGAGGTAATTCCATGAGTCATGCAGTGGGATCTTGACGGCCCATTCACAGAGATAGCACCCAGGGGGAGTTATCAGCCGTGAGTCATGACAGGAGATGACA
>VZTJ01004719.1:0-30862 GCA_013397795.1 Orthonyx spaldingii
AAACAGCAAAGATACAATAACCATCCCATTTTATGCCATGGCTAGTCAAGAATCTGCCTTTTGGTGTTTATGGCACCAACTTAATATTTTCAGTTTGTATTCCTGGAAAATATTCAAACCCTTTTTGGCACTGACTGACTTTTTTGTGGCAAATTAGGTATATGAAGTTCTGTATTTAGCAAATCTATTCAGTTATTTCCCATTTACTTAGTCTTCTTTTAAAGTCATTACTCTTCTTACAAGATTTCCAGTAGATTAGAGGGTTTAGAAACTGCTGCTGAGCCAATACAATAAAAGTTGTATTAAACAAAATGATAAGGAAAACAATATCACCAGGCCTCTGAGATAATTATCTCAGATCTCTAAGCAATTATTTCTATTTTTTAATATTACTGACAGAATGAAGCTGTTTGAAGACAGAGAAACACTTAATTCTGCTTTTTGTATTTTTTTTTTTTCTAGTCAGGGTAAAGCTACCTAATACACAAATACACACATTTCAAGCACATATGACAGAATGAGGACATTACAGCTATGATACTCTACGTATATTTGGAACTCTGGGTAAATTCAGTAGGATTGCTGCAGTCGCTTGAAATACACACAGTTAATACCCTCCTCTGAATAAGAGAGGAGAGGACAGGAATCACTTGTTAGATTAATATAAAATAAGGAATGAGAAACTGGAATCCATCCTGTGGAAGCTGGATGGATAATTCAGAACCACAGTCAGCTGTGGTGGAAACCCAGCCTTCCAAGCTCCTTGTGTTCACAGCCTTGGTGCTGCAGGGCTGCCCAGTACCTCGTACAGAGCAGGGGCTGTGCAGCTGCACAGCCAGAGCCACACTTTAACACATTTGGACATGGCTGCACTGCCAGCCTCCTGCCTCCTTGAAGGAGTGTGAAAGCTTCTGCTCATCCCAGGGCCTACCTTATCCAGCTTTCCTGAGTACCTGCACACTGATTGGAACGGACTTCGCATCCGGCTGCTGTCTCTGAACCTCCACTCAAAAGAGGGCTTGGAAATGCTGAGCCAAGTCACTGTGCCTGAGAAAAGACTCTCTGTGTCACATCTCATGGCTAGAACAGGACTAAGCAGGGTGCTGGATGTGTCAGGATCAGGCATGGATGTAGGAGCTGCAATCCTGTATCCAACAATGGGTTACAGAGGTTGGCTTATGCTGATCTTCCTTTTTTGCTGTATCTCTTTCTTAATTGAATAACTTTCAAAATAATTAGTTCTTTTCATTAAGAACCTAATTATTATGATGCATTTGATAAAGCCTTTTCTATGTCCTTAAAGGGGCAACAGTTATTTAATTAATCCTTTCAGACAACAGGTTTTTCAGGGTCATCAGCACAGCAACAGTACTGGGTTGTCTTAGTCCAAAGATATAAAGAAAGCAAAGTAATCCATGGGAAATGACACACAGCAGCAGTGTCTCCATTATGTAGGACAAGGAGTAATGATTTTAAACTGAAAGAGAGAAGGTTTACATTAAATATTTGGGAAAATTATTCACTATGAGGGTGCTGAGGCCGTAGCACAGGTTACCCAGAGAAGCTGTGCAAGTGCTAGAAGTGTTCAGGTCTCTGACCACTTCAAGGCCAGGTTGGAGGGAGCCCTGGACAACCTGGTCTAGATGGAAGCTGTCCCTACCCATGGCAAGGGGTTGGAGCTATATAATTTTTAAGGGCCCTTCCAAACCAAACTATTCTGTGATTCCATATGAGTATTGTATAGATATCTATGATATGGTTAATATAATTCTCTCTACAGTATTAACAATATAAAGGAGTTATTATTTTTTTCAATGAAGCTTTAATCTTTACAGACACACAGAAATAGATTAAAACTTCTCATTAATATATGGGATTATAATGAAGCAAACCAAGTGTGAATTTCTTATAACTGACTTGGATTATAATTATCAAATCAAGAATTGCTCTATGGAGAAGTTTTGTGAAACAATTGTACAATATTTCCAGAATAAAAGGAAAACCAGGCCTCCAGATTAATTTTAAAGCATATTTTAAGAAGCAAGAAGACCTGATCAAATGTCAAGAACCAATTTGTTCATGTGAGATTTGCCACCAGAAGGCTCTAAAATCAGTCAGAACTTAGTTTCTATTTCACAAGTCTCGATCATATCAGTGAGCTTCATGCTGTTAGATTAACTTACACACTGAACTTTCTGAAGACAGAAGGAAGAACAAGATAAGGGAGGAAAAAAGTGAAGAGAAACCTAAAATAAAGGCAAAGGAAATAAAAAGTGTCTGGAGATGGGGTATAATATCTGTAAAGAATAGGTATTGCTAGAATTTAAAAGAAAATTAAATAATGGAGGTGGGGGAGGATGCCAGAAGATGGTAGGGGAAAACAAACATTCCTGATTAACAAGAAAAGAAAATGAGAATTTACTGAGACTAACAGAGGGAAGGCAAAGCACTGAGTATTTAGTTGTCTCTAGCTTGGGGGATAAGACAAACATCAATGCATAGATTTTGCCCGGCTAGCTAAGCAGTGATTAATTCCATTGCATTTAAGTGTTTTACAGTATCCTTTACTTATTGATGGAGGTTGTGATCTTTCTGCTTCTGCATCATCCTGTGGAAAATCCTGTTACAAGCGTAGTAGGATCTACTCTCTATTCAGTTGTATTTACTTTCCTTATAAAATTAATTAAAAAATTGTCACAAGGTCAAAGGAAAATTCTATGTTCAGGCTATCCTGGATCAGATCATTACTGCTAAAATTATTAAGATCCCTATGGAAGTGCAGTAATTTACACCAGTGGGGAATTAGGACTCTGTCTATTCAAGTACACCCTGAAGCAGGTACCTGATAGAACTATTACAATTAAAAGTGACATAACCTCGTTGAAGTGAGAATATTGGACTGTACTGAGGCCAATGGAGTGCAGTTCTGTGAACCAGGTTCTATATTGCTTCACACTAATAATTAGCTTCAATATACCTTTGCTTTTTACACTATATTCCAAAACCATTTATATCTTTCATTTAAGAGCAAATTTCTTATCGTTTAAGAATACTTTTTTTGTGTTTTTCTTATATTTTGGCATCATTTTTCTTTGATCTATGAGACACCTTTTAATGCACCTTGCTCAGACCATGGTTCCACCAAAGAGCTCATGTTGAAATATTGCCATGGATTAATTTTCAGGGAGCACAGGCAAAGGGCAAGAATATAGGAACACTGCACTGGCTTAATCCTGTAGTTCACTTAACCTTATAATCCTTTCTCCTTTCCTGTCAGGGCCCAGCACAACAGTTTTTGAAAATCTCTGGTGTCATCAGTCTTCCCCATTAAGTATTTCCTTACTGGGATAAGCATGGAAATCAAACACACAGCTTATTACCTCTTTCAAAAACAATTTTGAGTATCTTTCTTATTTTTATTTCTCTTATTAATTGACTAGACTCCTTATGAATGTAATTAAATTTTTGGTCTGAATGGTTGGGGATTTTTTACAAATAAAGATGTGGGTTTTGTTCAGAGTTCTCACATTACCCATTGCTCAGGGAATATTTTGCTATCAGGTCTAATTATAGTGTTTTACATGTTATCCCCCATCCTATTCCTTGTGATTCTTAATGTCTTCTTGGACTTCTGGCCATCACTGAAGTCTTCATTAATCTGTCTGCAACAACATCCAAATCTCTTTCCTGAACTGAATAATTAATTCTAAATCCTTTGCACTTTCATAGATGCTTTAATACTTTGCATGTACTGAGGTGAATCTCGTTTGCTGTCATGATCCTGGTGAAACTCATCCATCAGCCCAGGTATTGAATAAGACTATGGGGTCATGGAGTCTGGAAGCACTTCACCACATAATTGATCTTTAAACCAGAAAACCAGTGTGAACATCCTTCCATCCCTCACACATAAATCAGTCTTCCTTTGTGATAACTGACCCACATACCTGTGCTCTCTGCAAATTTTGCTGCCTTCCTATTCATCATCTTTTTCAGGAATTATTTAAGTATATTGAGCAATGTTGCACCCAATACACCAAATTAAATTGTTTTTATATTTAACTTGTCAGGAAAAGAAATCTTAATTTTCTGGCTCCTCACATATAAAATCCCAAGTTCAATATTTAAATAACCTGGAAGACACTGTGTGAAAATAGAAATACTATGAAAGTCAAGGAAAATATGTTCTAGAATTTTTATACAATTTTTTATTTCTTGATTCTCATAAAATATGAAGCATTATTCATGATGAATTTATGAATTTTTCTTTTTTTCCCCAGTAACAGAATATGTTCTTATAAAGAATAATTGTAGACTAAGGTATGATAAAATGCACTGAAGTGCAGTATGGAACAATTTAAATGATTTAGAAATAGAAAACAATGGGTTACAGTGCAGTATCAAGGTGCTGACAACTCACTGCTTCACTGTGCTCTGAATTTAACTTTCGACTGGTTTTATATTTTTCCATCTTTAGAGGAAAAACAAGGTTAGATTGTAGTTACAGGTAATAAAGAGAGAATGCAATCTTCAGATATGAGCTTTATTTATTTAGGCCTCTTTTAGCCATTGTACCCAGAACCTAGCAGAGCAGGATGAATAAATGTCTAGGTCCTTCCTGCATTACAGAAGATAATAAAGTGGTTGTTCCTGACCCTTACAGCCTCCAAGACCCCTTGACCAACATTGCTACAAGGAGAGACAAGTGCATCATGAAAATGAGGAGAGGAATCAGCCAGGCTACATCAAACATGAGAGAAATAAAAGAAAACTTTTGTAAATTGAGTTTGAAATCCGGTGAGAGGTCTGGAAGTCTTCGCAATATATCAAAACTCTAGCATCTCACTAAACATGCACATAGAAACTAGGGAATTTCCCACAGCTTCTGTGTGCAACTCCCACAGATGGGATGGCATTTGGCACACGAACACCAATATTTTTATAGTAAAATAGTAAACAAAAAAAAAAAAAAAAAAGATAATATTTCCCTTAATGTATTTGACAATCCAGGAAATCAAATGGACTTAATTTATAGAGATATCAACAATTTATAGTATTCGATGAAGATTTATTATCTGGTTTGCGTTAAAAAGTAAAGAATATGTCTGTAAAAGCATGTAAGAAAAGGTTTAACCCAGGTATCTACAGAGCATGATAACTTTTCCCTGGGAATAATTCACAGGTTTCCATATTAACTGTGTGTTCTATAGGACTAAGCAGAACTGCAGGGAGACCATTCACAAATAATGCATGATTGCCTGCTATTTACAGCTTGTTGAGTTCATGAGACGTGAATAACCAGCAGAGCTCTGGAAACAGGAGAAAACACTCTTTTTTGAATATTAAGCCATGCTTTCCATTGACCAAATGCTGAGGGCTCACCTGTGCCCCCGTCCTTTCAGCAGAAAGGAGGAATATCTATCTGGGGCTCAAAAGGCCACTCTCAAAGGAACTATTCAGAGTTATTGATGGGGGCACCACCAGGCCCTGCCTGCATGATAAGTAGTTTACAGCTGAACATGAATTTTTCAGACATTTTTTAAAAAATGAATCTTCATAGTGTGGAGTCAAAAATGCCCTTACTCTTCCCTGACCTCCAGGTAGTAGCAGTTCTGGTTCATACACAGTCTGAGGGAATTGCACAGTGGTGGTTCTTGCAGATAAAATAATCCATATGAAGGCCAAAACCTTCCCTAATTTGTACTAAGAGGATAATTCAAATAAGCTTTATATAAGTTGACAAAGGAGGCTCATGCCACATTTGTAAAGTGAAATATATTTGTTAATGAATGAAAATCCATAAAGACTGTGCTCGTGTACACCTGGTTTTGTTGAGGCGCAAGATTCACTTCAGTCTCCAAAATTCAGAGTGGTGGAGAGGAACAGCACACACTCAAACCATCTGTAAGTAAATTAACTCATCCTTTGGAGGCAAGTGACCATTCACAGCTTTTCCTATTTGTACTGCACCGTTTGCTGCTATCCATTATCAAGTGTCAATTGCTTTCTTAAGGCTGAAAATTTTAAAACACGTTGCCTACCTGCCAAAACCAGCCAGCTACAGAATTGCTTTTGAATAAACGCTGCAGATTCTTATAGAAAAGATTTGTAAATATGGGGAATGAGGGAGTGAAATAGCAATTTTTGCCCTAGATTCTGGACTGCCCAGTGGGTGTCCTTCACATTTAAAAAGCTTTCCCTTCTGCCAGTAATGCTGGGTCCTCACATATGCTCCACAGTCTCTGTTTTGCTATGCACAAGGCTAACTGCAAATGTGAAGGCTGTTAAGTGGGAAAGATATATTTCTTTTGGTTTAGTAGCCAGCAAACCATGTTTATTTTGCACATTTAAACTAAACTGCACTAAATTACTAAAAGAAAATAAAAGTGTGATACAAATGAGATGTATGATCAAAGATCAGATTTGCTGCCAAGCCACAGAAAACAGAGTTGGTTAACATTCAACCCTAGCTATCATGTAAAAACACTGAGAGAAACATGCACTACACTAAATGTTGCCATGGTTCTGTGGTGAGATCATTTGGACAGACAGATGATAGAATTATTTTATACAAAGTAATCACCATTAACAGTCACCATATGTTAACACATATTTCTATCTATTTACAGCCAATTAAGAACTAGATTATTCAGTTATTTTCCCTTCATGCTAGCTGGTATGTTAAAAAAATGAGTTAAAAAGAAACACTCCAGCTGACTCTAGTACAGCAAACCTCAACCACATTTAATTGACATTACCTTACCATTTTACATCTGGGGAACCCAGGGGGCTATTGCTGTGCTTCTTGAATGGCACAGTTACAGACTGAATCCTCTTATTAATGAGAATTGAAGGAATTAATGGAGAAAAAAGGTATTGGTAAGCATGAAGATTATGTATCTCTACAGTATCTGCCTAAAAGTAAAAAGCATCACTGGTTGAAAGTATAAAATGGCCTTATTTATCAGAACAAATATCATTATTTCCTTGCACCCCTTCCCCCAAATGGCCACAAACAGATATCCAAAGAATCATATGAACAAGTCAGCAGTGTAATTCTTCCTCAGAATATTTGCTCAGCCTCCAAAAATTCATATCTTGGAGCCTTCATAAGCCATGAATACAGAAAGGTGATGACTTCTAGAACTAGGTCTGATAAGAAATACAGAGCAAGACACCCTCATGGTTTAACAGAGGGTCAATAACATAAATGTAATGGCAGTGGATATGTTACTGAGCAGGTTGTAGAAAATAGAAACAAAAAATCAGTAGGTTGTGCCAGAATGCTACAGGCAGTAATATCAACTGAAACATTGAAGTCAGCAGGAATGAGCAAAGGGAACCGCAGAGTAACAAGCAATGTTATTTAAGCACAACAAAACAGGCAATGCCAATGCTGCAAAAATGGCATAATGCAGGTTGGAAAGAGCAGCTAAATATGCTGGGGTGGGTGCCATGCAGCAAAAAGCCATGATAGTCATACTACAGAAATACTAATAACTACTAATTGCAGTGTCCTAGGTGTGCAAACCAACACGTACTCAAACCCCACTGCAAAGGGCCAGAGGTGTTGCGTTTTCCCATCATTTCTATAACCTTTGTGCTTGTGGACACGACCTGGCAGTCATCATGCCTTCAGCTCTGGCACTGAATTGGTGTGTGTATCTTTAGGGAAAAACCTTAGGGATAAAGTTTTAATTATCACACCTTAAGTTTCCCTTTATTAATTGAACCATGAGAAACAAACTAAAGTGTCAGAGAGAAGACTCCATTGAAGATCCTATGTCAGTTTTAAGAGCTTCCAATTTCACACCATCTAGAAGGGACGTGATTTCTGTTTCCATTGTTGTCTACAGAAACAAGGATCAGCTTCTCTCACTTGCTGTCAGCTGGACCCAGTGTTGTCTGACACTGTCTTTTTTTGCAGGGAATGGCTTTATTTATATTTGCTGCCTAAGTGAAAGTTTAAGATTTCCTCTCTACACTGTTGTTTGATCTCTAACCCAAGCCTTTCTCCAGACTTTCTCTCTTGCATGGTCTAGGATTCCTGAGGGCTGGCTTGGGCACTAAAGAGTGAAGTAAGGAAGAGATTCAGTTACTCCACCTTCTCCGTATCCTTCCAGGACACCCACCTCAGTCAGCACTGGGCCCACTTTCCTTAATATTCTTTTGCTACTGACATACTTTAAGAAACCCCTCTTGTTGTCCCTGACATCTCTTGCCAGATTTAATTCCAAGTGGACCTTAGCCTTCCTTGGCACATCCCTGTATACTCTGAAAATCTTCCTACATTCCTTCCAAGTAGCCTCCCCTTTTTTTCCACATTCTGTAAACTTTGTCCTTCAGTTTGAGTTTTGTTAGAAGCTCCTTGCTCATCCATGCAGGTCTCCTTCAGGAATGCACTGAAACTTATTTCTAGAATATTGAAGGAGTAAAATATGTGGATTGTAAAGTCTGAGATATTTTTCAAAAACTGAGAATATAATCTAGTACAATTTGAAGCTTTCCAGATTTGGCAACTTCATTGTGATCCTAAACAATACAGTAGGCACTTTCTAAAAATACTGTCTATTGTGTATATTTAATACTGACATCAAAAATATTTCCTGGCAGCAGGCAGTTTTAGAATCAGGTTATTCTGATTTCTCTTAAATTAAGTGTGATTTAACAGAATTTAAATAGTGTTTTCTTTCCAGCAAAAGACATAGCCAAGTCACACCAAGAAAAAGATTTGTTCTGTTTCCTCATTAGCTCAGCCTTGCTGGAAATAAATGCACAACACTTAGCTAGTCCCTTGGTAAAAGAAATAATGCAAGATGTCAAGTAACTGGTGGTGTGAACTTTTCACTGAAAAGTGTCAGCATCCAGCTACAGAGACAAGAAAGCTCAGGCTGAATTTTTCTGCTGCCACATTCCACTGACAAAGTGGAGTGATGTTCTATATACCCAGTTTTTCTTTCTAAATAAAGAAAGCAAACTCATTTTGGCATAGCCTTATTTCTCTTCAGGAAAATGGTTGAGTCATTTCAACAGTACCTTGACCTGGCTGATAAAAAAAAAAAAAAAGGAAAAAAAAAATCTCTCAATCTCTTGCAGTGGATTTTTAATGGCTGGGTCAGTACAGTGTGAGTGTAAATGAAACCTGCTAACAATCACCAATGTGTATAAAATTTAAAAGGCAAACAGTTGTGACTTAAAAGGAATAAATAAATGGTCTGAAATTCCTCTGGGTTTCAAATCACTGAGCTAACATGGGTCATGTGAGAACAGCCTAAAATGAACTGAGAATTATTCCCAGAAAAAGAAGAAATTTTTGATCAAGAGAATTGTGCTTCTAGTAAAATTCATGCCATTTGTTTCTTCTGACGAGATATGTGCTGTAAAATAAAAGTGGAGGCCCCTGTGGACAGTTGCTTACTGTTAAAAAATGTTAATGGAAATATAAAGCCCTCTTATCCTTTTTTTGATAACATAAGATAAAAATAAAGAATAAAATATGACTTTCCCTTTGCATCAATTATTTTGTGTTTTTAGTTAACTGTTGTGAACACAGGTAAATACTCTATTGATATCTAATAAATTGTTCATTTTTTAATAACCAGTAAGTCAGCATTTACTTTTGATCTTCTTCCAGCTAATACTGAATATGATCCATTTGTACTAAACAAAATCTCAAGGACTGGAAGATATTCAGAATCTGTTGGCAAGGTCACACAGACTGAATAATGCATTTGATTTACACTGTAATGAAAAATTAGTGTCTCTTAGTGAAGTAGGTGAATAAAATACAGCTTTTAAGCATCTGTTTTGTGCTCTCCTGTGCACTCAAGGCCTTACAGAAAAGTCGACTATACATAAACAGGAGGCAAAGCAGGTACTAACTGTGGGGTCGTAAAACCTGTCACTCAAACCCTTATCAGCACCTGAGGAATGGAAAGCAACAAATGCAACCTCAGCCTTTGAGAGGGGCTCCACCAGGCAGACAAGAAGCTACGAAACAATTGTGACTTTCAGGTAAATAGCTAAAAGTCAGAATGAAAGCTAGAACACCAGATGTTTGGATAACCATTACGGAAGAAATCCTGTAGCTTCTGTAGGTGGAAGGTATCTCCTTCAAACCTCTTACACTTCTTTGAAGGAGTCAAAAAGCACATGGTGCTTGATCACTGTGGTGTGGTCCTTGGATTTTTAAAAGAGCTTGTGAGAGTGTTCTTGAGAAAGGAAAGCTCTCACACAATGAAGAGGACAGTCCTCTTGCAGATCAATAATTCATTGAAACCTAAGAAACAAATGTAAAGAGCCAGCATTCACAGCTGAGGATGGTTGTCACAGAGGCCCAGTGGCATCCATTTAGTGAACACGTGCTATTCAACATATTTATGAATGAATAGGAAAAGAAAGTGAACAGGGAGATAAAACATTTCCAGGTGGTACAAATTATCTGGGATCAAACAAAATGCAATGTTGATTGCTGCAATCAAAATTAACAACCCCAGCATTTAAAATACAGGATTTGAATTTTTTTACCAGGAGGAAAAATGGAATAATTTTAGAAAGTTCTCTGAAAACCTCTGTTACAAGTCCAGAACAGCAAACAATGTTAAATAGTAGAGGAAAAACTGAGAACAAATCAGAAAACATAGTAGGTGCCTGGTGTTCCACCTGTTTTGATTTTTGCATGAAATTCTGATAACAACTTGAAGAAGAGCACAGTAGAATGAGGAAAGATACAGAAAAATAATTAGAAAGATGATCAGAAGTATGGAACAGCCTTTACTTTGAGAGAATAAACACACTATGACTTCAGGTTTGAAAAGAAAGGATATATTACAGACCACAATAAAAGCTTGTAAGATGGGGACTTGTTAGTTTGCATGTTACAAGAAGTAGTTCCTATCCGTATAAGTGAGCAGGTAGCAGATTTAAACATAAAATTTCAGAGTGCCACACAGTATTGTGGAGGTCACACCAGGTCTCTAATCAATATTTAAGAACAAATTAAATTTAGAGGTCTGCAATCACCTACTCTGCCTCATTCTGCTCCGGAGCTCTCTGTTTCTGATTGCTGGAAGAAGGAAAGCCTCACTCTACATATGTCCCCTGGAATTCTCATCCCTATAAACCTGCTGCTGACCCATACTTACTACAGGCCACTGATGTAGACACTGTAGGCCTTTCTGTTTCTAAAAAAGTTAACTTTTGATCTGCATTTGTGCTAAACAATATCCTGCACCTTAAACCAAAGGGCAGGTAGACTATTTCATTTGCCTTTGTCTGAGCATTAGGGTAGGGCAGTTTCTCCAGTGATTCTGTGCAATTCTGTAAACCATGCCCTTGTTGACTAGAAAGGCTTTACTAACCTGTCAGTAAACACTGTAGGATTTTTCAAGCTGCAGTGAATTGGAAAGTAGGAGAGTTTTCTGAACACTGCAATGTAGTCAAAGTCAGGACTCATATTTTGGCTCTAAGTGCTGATTTACAAATGAGCAATTCGTCTTATGAAACAGAAAGGAAACAGCTCCAGGTTTGTGTCACAGTGCTACGATGTGAAGTGCTTCTCATTGATATGACTCTGCTTTAGACTGAGTAACAGCAAGACTGACAAAGCTGAGAAAGCAGGAGCTGAAGTTTTCTCTGACTTTCCACATTGTTCTGGTTGTAGTGAGGAGACTGTGAAAAGCATCGAAATGTGTTTAAACTACCTAAAGCAGAAAACAGAGGCACAAGACAGGACAATGAACACTAAGGAGGGAGACGACTTATTTATGATGGTACTAAATAATTGCTGTTCTCAAAATCCTGAGCAGTAAGTGGTGAAGAAAGCCTAACCTGAGTCTATTGTGCTGTGCAGATGGCTCTTGGGAGAAGAAACAAAAGTCTCTTTGATCATTTGAGAGTAGGCAAAGAAGTCAAATATACTGATACAGCTGTAATCCCATATTGGCAGGTCAAGGTAACCTGGCATGTCTTCTCCACAGAACATCAGTGTTCTGTCAGAGTGATAGCAGAGGGTTAAAATGTTTTCAGTAGCATAAGCCTCGGGAACGGTAATGGGCATGGTGTTTGCGGAGGACAGAGAGAACCTGTCCACTAAGCACCCACTCGTGAAGAAGCACTGAAGATATTATTATGAGACACCTTGCAGCTGGACTGGCCTGTGTTGTGTGTTTTCAGCTGAGACAGACTACTCCTAAATTTATGAAACCTCATGGACGAGACAAACCTTCAGGGCCTTGCAGAGGTTTCTGGCTGGATTTTGTTTTCTTGTATCAAGACTGCTAATGTCTGTAAAAAGGATAAAGAGTATCTCAGAAGAGACTGACTGAGAAGGAAATGCCTATTAAAAGAACAAAAAGGTCAAAGAAAGCAGCTGTGTGCCTTGTTTCAAAAGTACACAGCATTATTTTAAAAATAAAATGAATAAAGTTTATTTCCTGGCATGGACCCTGGCAATAAACATGAATTTAATAACATTAAAAAATACTATTTTTAACAGAATCAAAGTATTGATTGAATTCAGAGACATTCAAATTATGTCTTTGACTTTGTTAGACGTTAAAGCATCATATTCTGCATACACCAGGTCTTCTGGGGAAGAAATGGAATGTTCTTTACAACCATAATATGTCTAATCTCCAACCACATACACACAAAATACATTTTATAATAAGGTTTTCTTCTATTGACGAATCAATTACAAAATATTTCAAACCAACAGTAATGTATCCTAAAATCTAATGCTTTACAACAGAATTAGTAAATCTAAAGTCTGTTGCCCTCATTTTTGTGAGCTGAGGGACAAATTTCTGCCTTGGTATTATCTAGATTCTGTCTGTATAAATCTTGGTATGTACTGTTATATGGGACTGAGGATGCACCTCTTTCCCTTATGGTGCACTATGCAATAACCCTCCAATTGTTAATTTCATTTTATAGTTGCCAGAATAAATTATATAAATTATATCCCTTATGGCAGTTCAGTAATGCATTCCTATAAAAGATAATATAAAGTCAATAGAAAACAAAAGAACGATTCCTGTTGATTCCAGGAGACTCTGTCTCTATTTTTTAAATAGAAAAAAAAAAAAGAAATAACTTTAAGATATTACCTAGATATTTATTTTAAATTGCATATGAAATAAAGGCTATATTTTTAAAGTTTGGAAGCAAAGACCTAACATATCCATTTTTTTATTAATGCAAGTTATGGATATGGATCACTAGAAACATTATACTTGGGTAGTGGCAGCCAATAGCTTATTTCATCCAAAATAATGAAATGGTCACTCTTCCCCTCTATTACTCCCACTGGTTACAGGTCTAGCCAATGTCACATCAAAGAGCAGCAGTTGACACCAGGGAAATCTGACACAAACCTGGAGTTATTTCCCTTCTCCTTCACATGATGAATTGTTCATTTACAAATGAACACCTTGAGCCAAAGCATTAATGCAGAGGTTGCCTGCATCCTACTGTTTGGAAGAATTGTTATAATGACAAAACCAATTGATATTACATAGGTGCCTGCCTGATGTGATTTGTCATTGAATAATTTAATGTGTTGGTAGTTAGTATTCACAGACTACAGTGTTCTAAATTAAATCACATTTCAAGATGCTCAAATTCTATTAACCTTTGTGTTTGTTAATACAGGTTGTTACTCAAAAAAACATACATTTTGTCAAGTCAGAGCAAATTTCTGGGAAAAGGGAAGAGATTTAGATGAATAGCAGTAAAACAAAGCCTGTGCTTTTACTGTTCAATAACAGTTATTTCACAGAGAGGAAAGTACATTTTAAGTTCAGAAATGTCTCAATCATTACCATTTTTGTACCTGTCCTTTCTGCTGCAGTGGGAAAGGCTTGCAGCATCAACACAAGTGTGGCACATGGGTGTGCACATGTTTGCAGCTCCCTGGGACTGGCATACCAGAGAAAGGGGAGATCTGAAACACTGTGCCCTCATTATTGCTCAGCTTTGGTGAGCACCCACCCACGCCAGGTGCAGAAATAATGATTTGGAGCTGACAAAGGTGCCAATTTGAGAGTGATGGTTAGGAAAGAAAAGAATAAGCAAAGTATTAGGTCCATTTCTGCAGAGCAGAGCCCATGTTAACAAAGCAAGAAAGATATTAGACATGACCGCAATAAAACTGGCTGCAGTGAAACACTGCAAGGCACAAGAACCCTTTCAGCTCTTGGGATGTTAATCTTTTTTTGTATTATCCTTGAATATTAAGACAGAATTATCTAAATTAAGGACCTGACCTGAAAATCTTTTCCTCATCACTGTAATTACACTAGGAGATGTGAGAAGGCTGCATTATACCCACCTAGAATTCCTAATAAATGCAAAGCACCTTCAATATCTCAATCACATATTTCAGCTCCTGAATACTTTTCTTTGTTTGTTTTGCCTTTGGTAATCCCCCTCATACCAGAACTGCAGCTGATTTTGTCACAGCTAATAAGGCTGTATTTTTGCCTCTTTTGCGGGAATGAATGCTTGATTTGGTTTTAACGGAGTCTCCAGGCCTACATGAGCAACAAAAGTGTTCTGATAAATGACACCCAAGCACACAATGCATGAGCTTTAGATTTGGTTACAGGGCACTGTACACATGATTCTAATATAGCATAGCTTTGAAGGTCACGTTTTCACACTCTGCTAAGTACAATCCTCGTCAAAGCTATTGCAAAAAATATTATCCACGAGTGTGCAGAAAAGAACACCTGATGATTATGCTGTCTGTATCACAGCTAAACCGGTTCATTTTTCACTGTACTATAATGCAAAAATCCATACTTTAACCCTTCAAAGCTAAAGATCAGGGAATTCTGGGAGCTTTGTTTTATCATGAACGTTTCAAGCCAGAGACAAAAACTTCTTGCAGCGTACATAAAACAGGTCAGGGATGCCAATTGCAATATTTTTCCAGTCTTTCCAGCACTGCAAGGGATTTCTATAAAAATCTTCTTCAGAAGCTAATACCTGAGTGTTTAATTAGCACTTTATTTCAAATGGCAATGCTCATTCCATTTCAATTCTTTCATTTTCATTTAAATTTCCATGGTTCAGATTTCTATTTCCATGGTTCAGATTTTTATTCCCCCAAGAAAATTTTGACTATCAGGATAAATTCCTTGCAGCCTGACAGGAGAAATTAAAAAAAGCCAAACCATTCTAATTAAAGATGGCCAGCCCAATTTGTATTTGTTAGTTGACCTGGAGTGCAACAAGATATTTTATTTTGTGTAGGCAAGCTATTAAACAATTTCTTTTGATTAAAACATGTTGACATCAACCAGAACACATAGACGACAGAAATAAGGATAAAAAAAATCTTTCTCCTTCAGTGAAAATGTATGCTTTCCTAACAAGTTAATCAATTTAGTGATGCTTCTAGGGGAAAAGATTTCTGTGAAACACTTCAGCAGATCACCCCTTGTTCCATTCATTCAAGCCTTTCATGTGTCATTATTACTTAGTTTTTAAAGATCATATAAATACCATTTTCCTTTTTTTTTAATAGCATGAGGAACTTTTCAAATCACAGCTGTTTTCCTGTCTTTCATTATATATTTTTCTAGTAAAAAACCCGAGCGTTAACAGGTAAGAGAGAAGTCTACTGATAACTGTAACTTAGCATGTTCTCCCCTTCTCTCCATTTCTGAGGTGTTGATGTCACACTGAAAAAAAAAAAAATTTGTCTTTGTACTTTGTCAGTACTTTTCCTGGAAGTGAGAATTTAACATTCTGAGGATGTACCAAGGAAACTAATCTTCCTCAAATATCACCAAGTTCTCTCTAAATGTTTTTCTGATTGCTTCACTGAGGCACTTCTTTATTAGTTTGTTTATAGGTTTAGATCCAAAAATGGTTTTCTAAAACACAATCTCAAAAGGTAGAAAAGATAAAATTTAAATAGTTAAAGCAAACAAAAAAATTCCTTCCCTGAACAGGGATCAGGGCTTAAAGTTATTTTCTTGACCCAGTAAAAATTAGCTATCATTTCACTATCTTGAGCTCTAAAGATCCAACCATAGACCTGATTCAAGAGCCATTGGAAACCAGTATCACCAAACTTCCATGAATCTCAGGGCCAATTATGAGATTCAAAACAATACAAATACAACACAAAACAAAAAGTCAGAGTTTCCAAGTGCCTACATTTGACAGAATGGGGCAGAAGTAACCACACACCATGTGAAAACTCCAGGGGTGGGAAATTTAGAGTAATTGATCTACATCTCTTAGCCTATTTTGGATTAGATAACCTGGTCTTCAACCATCAGGAATGGTTACACTTAATGCTCTGGAATAGTTCAGGGTTTTATAAATAAGCAGCAGTTTTCTGATATGCTCTATCTGGTCATAAAGCACAAAATCTATGACAGAAAATGTGGGGTTTTTAATAAAAGCATCCAGCAACAGTCCTTCTAGAGCTGATCATAGGACTGATTTTCTAATGAAATTATGCTTATGCAATTGTGTTATTTTGTGTCTCTCTTCTGTCAGCACTAAGTTATGTGCATATCTCAGTTATGTATTTCTTAGTTTTTTTATACCAGAAAGAAATTTACTATATCTCTGAGAAGAAAAAATCAAGTAGTGAACACATATGGTGGTCACACAGTCATTTAGTACTTGTTTTAAGCTCAAGTCCCTGACTTCTGACAGAACTTTTTGATTACAAAGGAAACATATTCCTACTGTTCATATTCCTACTCAAAATTGTTTATATAGACATTTTTATGAGTAAAAATACATATTCTATCTCCTTCCCTAATTGTAGATATTCCTAATAGTCCAGCCCAGAGGTACAACATTTGGGTCTTTCCAGATCTTTTTAGCCTTAAATCTCTGGGTTTAGGATGGATTCAAAGCTGAAAAGAACACACTTCATTTTTCTGCATCTTCACTCAGCTTCTTCTCTGTGGGAGTCTGAGATGATTCCTGCTTCCATAACAGGCTGAGATTGCCTCATGTCACCAAGCAGAGCTAACAGTACGTCAAAGAAAGTTCCTAGATAAAATGCCCAAGAGCTGAGTGTGTGAGTGGGGAGTTCTCTTTTAAAACAGCTACACTTCTCACATGTGGAAAAAGTTCTTCAATACATGTATGGTGTGGAGGGCACTGTAATTGGTTAATACTAGAAGCCAAAATTCACAGCAGTGCCTGTAAGAGCCTGACACTCAGTTCAGAGATGATCACATCCCATTAGACAGAGAGCCCTGCTGGAAGGAGGAAAGGCAGGATCTAAGCACACAACAAAACTCCAGACTACCCCTTGTAGTCTCACTACCCCTCCTCTGTGGCAACAGAGGTCCAGTAAAACTCTACTCAGGCATGGTTGAATTGTCCTTTATTTTCAGAGAAATTTATTCCTAATGAAGACCACAACTGCCTCAGTCACCACAACTACCTCAACATTTTAACCAAAAGAAATTGTTTAATAACTTGCCTACACACAACTAGAGCCTCCATGAACATCATAACAGGTGTGGTAAATTACAGCCTTGATTCTTCAGCATAAAGGAATGGAAATGCTCTTGGGTCTAGCAGCAGGAGAAAAGCATCTCAGCCTGAGATGCAGAGGGACGGGGTGAGGGCAGGCTGCAGGGAACTGTGTGAGCAGCCATCTCTTGGAGATGAAAATAATGCATTTGCATTACAAGATGTTGACATCTCTCCCTTTCCCCCACAGTCCATGCTTTCTCTCAGAACCACCTACACAAGGACTATCCACAGTATAAGTGCTCAAATACTTGCTCTTTCTGATACTCAGATTTGTAAAATACTGTTTTTCTTTAACTCCTGATGCAGCAAAACACTCCAGTCCTATGGAACACGCTTATGGAACATCTTTGGACCACGTTGGCTTTTTTTTTATTACTGACTTCTGCAGTCAGCTACACAGGGGACTTTTCTTTCATTCAGTTTACTGAATTAGTTACAAGATTTGTCTTGTGCCTCTTCTTCAAAATCTTATACATTCTGGGTGCAGCATGTGAGGAACAGAGATAAGATCTTGGAGTGTCAAGGAGGTAAATATTCCCATGACTACAAAATCAGCCATTTATATGTGAAGGCAGATCTAAATGTCCTTAGAGTTAGCTACAGCTGCCACTATTAAAAGCACAGCAATGCACTTTGCATGCCATAAATTACCTCCCCATGCATAAACAATATCAATGCAAAAATATGGCTGCTGATAAGCAACAAGGAAAGGCAGCTTTGGCACCATAAAATGAAGTAGATTTAATCACAATTCCAAAGGGTATGAGATCATAAGTGTCCCATTTACATTAAAAGAGTGGGTAAGAGAACAAGCCCTTTCAGCTGGGAAAGGAAAAGATTAAAAATATACACATACACATATATAGATATGTAAATATATATATATAAAAAGACAATCCTCTAGTAGACCTGTGCTTCAGTTGAGGCTGATAGGGCAAGAACCACCCTGAAGACAAAGGAAAAATAGATTAATAGATTCTGGTTTAGGAGAGACTGCAGAGGGAGAACTGGCCCTGTGTTCACAGCAATGGAGGCATTTCACACTCACATGCTATAAATAGACAGGCAAATTGTAAAGAGATGGGAAAAAGCACACAGCACACACATCTCCCTAATGGTAAACAGTTTTTAAAAATGCTGACTTTTACTGATAGCCACAATCTTGCCTACAGACAAAATTGTCTTCTTACCTGCAACGAAATAGTTAGAACAACAAAAGTCCCCCCCACCATCAGCATTTTAGTGATAATAGCATAAAGCAATTTATGTGTGTGGAGATTATACATCTTTACTAAAAGGTGAATAAAACACCCTGGAACCTTTGATGGCAAAATAGCTGCAACCATTCAAAGGACAGTTCTAACACAACTACAGCAGTAAGGAAGAAAACTAATCACAACCCTCATCAAAGCACAAAGCTGGTAAACCCATCCTAACCCTCTCAAGTACACTTAATATAATTGTTTGCAGAGCACAGAAAGCTGTTAACACAAAAAGCTCATATAGCTGAGCTGTGTAAGAACAGAAGGACTTGTAAGCTTCACATGGGATATGTGTATTTGGAGAGATTTGTTCAGAGGGAGACTCTTACCACAGAATGAAGCATTCATTCATTTTAGAACAGAGGCTGAAAGCCATTGATTGAATCCCTGGGTCTGAATAATAATAATTCTGTGGGTTAGGTGAGATATATGTGCAGTAGGTGTAGGTCTGAGTAACTTCAGATAATATTGGCACAGGCACAGAGCAAAGGCAGAGCATAACCTAGCAACTCCAAAAATATATTGACTAACCTTTCTTGTAGGCGCAGGATGTTTATTCATGTACATCAGAGTAACATTACTGTGAACACAAAAACCTCAGTGTATCGTGCATATGAATGGGTCAGTGGACTCCTTTAAATATGTGCATTTGCCTATAAGGCTGATAAGCAGCTTTTGGGAAACAAGACACACAAATGGTTTTCTCTTCCAGCAGTCTGTGAGGTTCTAGGCAGACAGCTGATGTGCCTTTGATCTCAGAACAAATAACAAGAAGTTCTCCCAGTAAGGAATGCTCTCAGTACTAGACTGAATATGGCTATGAGACACCATTCTTCACTTAGGCGTGTTGGGTTAGAAGCAGAAGTGTCATGAATGGCGGTAGAAATTATTGCCTTTAAACTTTAAATGTCAGCCAGAGATGTGAGTTTTGGTGAAGAGTACTCTACGTTTGGCTGGCAGACTGAGAAAGCTCTGAGACAGTGTTGCCCAACATGAGATTGCAAAAGGGAAATATTAGAATCAGTAAACTCAAGGGGCATATGAAATAGATCTCGTTGTCTCACTATATTAGCTTTTATTACCTCCTATGTGTGACTGTTCTCTTGTGCAAGATGTACTGTACAGAATAATGAAGGGAACAACTAGTTTAGGGACTGGATGATGCAGATATCCTGCAAGTGGCTGTTTCATGATTTTGGTTCCAAATGTTGAAAATCCTATATGATCTTCATAGAAGGTAGCAGAGGGCACTAATCCTTACAAAAAAAAAAAAAAAAAGCTCCTTGGTACTTGTGTTTTGCATTAAAAGAAACTCTTTGGGTATTTGTTTATTTCCATTCCATTTTTTTGGTTAAGGAATGCACATGTCGGCAATAAAAAAAGTTATGGCACAAGGGTTTTATTCATTCTCCTTAACTGGAAATATCACTAAGAGTTCTTTCACAGACATTTTTAAAATAATTGAAGTAATTAGCTTGAACTTTGCAGAACTTTACTGCCAGCTCTTCTTTCCTCTAGATTTATTCACTTCCAGAGGTGGCAACCTCAATGCTGTATTACTAAACATCACCTCACAGACTTGTGACATTGTTTTGTTCACAACCTATTGGCTGCTTGGATTAATGAAGCAACACAGCCACCTCCTGAAGCACTTCGTGATCAATTTTCTACCTGCGCAGAAAGTTCTTTGAAAAGTATAAAGTACCTAAATCCAGATAAAAAGATTAATTTGCATAAGACTTCTCTCAGCTATTTGGAGCTAGCCATTAGTGTAAAGTGAGAGTATCCTCATCCTCTGCTATTTTTCCCTCCCCCTCACTTCAAGGCTGGGGATGCATTAATTTGGGGAAAGCGTTGTCGCTCTCTGACAGCTCCTGATGTATACAGGGGTCCTTGCAGACAATGGCCAGACAGCCATAAATTACAGCAGTGTATAGGTTGCTCTAAATTACTGTATGCTTAAAGAAGTTTAATGATGAGAGGGTGACAGCCAGTTCTGTGGGAGAACCCCCATTCCAGAGCTGAAAAGACCTTGGCACAAGAGAGAATCTCGCTCTTTTTCAGTGCTCCTACACTATTTTAGGAATCATCATTCTTCCATGCTGAGAGATCATTTTCTAAGTCCTCTGTGTTGCCATAGCAAAAGCCAGATTTTTTTTTTCCTCCCAATGCCTGACAAAGAGTCTGTGCAATTACAGAGGAAAACAGTATAAACAACAGTTTTAAAATGACTACAAGTCTTTTCTGTGGCTTCACTTTTTGATCTGCATTAAAATACAGTTTAGTCTTATCAAGGGTGTAAAAATATGTCTGAATTCTTCCAATTGTCTTCAGACCTGGGGATTCTGAAAAGTGGTAATCTTGCCTCATGACTGAAAATTTTGTGAACTGGAAGAGAATGGCTGGTGCAGAGGAGGACATGCTTTCTCAGGGAGACATTTTAGGGATGCATTCCATTCACTTATAGCTGTGGTTAATAGCTATAAAATCAGGACAGCTAGCAATCACAGAGAAATCATGATACTAAAGTAATCAGAAAAGAAATCACAACTTTATCTACATGTAATAGACTAAATATTGGAAAGTCACAGTTGGAACTGCCTAACACAAATACAGGATCTTACACTTTAAATTGAATTGCCCCCAGACGCTTCAAAGAGTGAAAAAAAAAAACCTGCACACTTGCAATTGAATTTTAGCCTAAACTTCAGATCATTGATTCCTGAACGTATCTGGGGTCATACATTAGAATTTCACCTCATATTATTAATGTGCAATAGAAAAAGGCCTCAATCACTATGATAAGTCACTTAGCACAGTATGTAATTAAATATTCAGCATCGTCAAATGTTCGTTACACAGAAGGGTCAGAATCCTGCAGCAGACACACAAACACTACAGCCTTTAGTTTATACCAATTTGCATTCTAAATAGGCACTTGACTTTTCCTCTGTGACAGTCTCACAATTGATTAGATAAATATTTTGCAGTAAGCCACAAGAATGTAGGGGCATAAATCAAGGTGTCATTTTAGAGACTGAGAAATCTTTAAACAACCAGAAAAGAAATACTGTTGTTTGAAATAACCCGTTACTTCCAAAGCAGTAAAGTCTTGATCAAGCTCTGTGAAACTTCAACATCCTGTGTTTCAGTTTATGCCCACTACCTCTGGTCTCTCACTTGACACAACTGAAAAGAACCTGTCTTCTCTACACCTTCCATCAGATATTTGCCCACATTTATGGGTTCCCAGCCTGAGTTCTCCTCTCCTGCCTCAGCAGTCCCACCTCTCTCAGCCTTTCCTCACAGGAGGCGTTCCAATCTTTTCATCATCCTGAGAGCCCCTCAGTGCACTGACTGCAGCAACTCTCCCTCTCCCCCACCAGAGCCCTGAGCTGTGCACAATACTCCAGTACTCAGCGAAGACAGGTCTTTCTAAATTAAAAACTTTAATTCTGTCTGCAGCTTAACTGCTTAGAAAGTGTGTATTTTAGGATGTCAATTCATTTTGGAGTATGTCAATTCATTGCAAGAAATTTCTGATGTGCTTGATTACTTAAACACTTTTAAGAGTTACTGTGAGACTTAAGCAGACAATACAAGACATTCTCATCACTTAAAAGGATTTAGAAATTTGAATAGGCTACCCAAAACTGTTATTAGTAGCTGAGTTTGTGGTTGGCAATGATATAGACTAATTTTTGTCAGAAAAAGAAAATACACATTGTCATTTTTCCAAAACTACTGTGGATTTCCAGTTGCTGAATTAGGAGGGTTGTGGAGGGGGTTTTTTTGTTTGTTTTGAGTTTTGTTGTTGTTGTTTTTTGGTATTTTTTCCCTTAAATTTCCCAACATAAATAAAACATTTGAACACCAAGAAGTTGTTTTGTTTTGTTGTCTGGGGTTTTTCTTGGATGAAGACAACTCATTTTGCATTTCTTACAACATTTTTGTCTAGAAGGAACTGATTCTCCTCCTAGTTCAAAGTGAATTACTATTACCCACCAACACCTGTTATTCACTAAAGGAACTGCATGCTCAGTGATTTAAGAGTTGCAGGTAGAGTGAAAAAGCAACTCGGAAAAAAAAAAAAATATATATATATGGATCTTTTCCTTCCATTGCATACAAACATAAAAACCGGTAGGCAAACTTGTACAGCTGCAATTTACACTGTGTGACCTTCACTTATTTGGCATATTTGGGATGACTGAGACAGCATCCTAGGAATTTATGAGTTGGTTTATGTGAAAAATGATTTGTCTGAGAGCTGATCCTTCAAAACACTAACAATAAACAAGCCCACTTTTCAAGCTGTGCTAAATACTGTCTTTGAATGCAAAACTGTGTTTATTTGGGAGCTGAAATCCAAAACAGAACTGGACTAAAATAGTGTGCTGATTGTTTCCCTTACACCACCCACAACAAACAATATCTGCTTATTCCTTTGTGTTTATTTTGTGCCTCTCAGTAGGTATTGTATTAAAAAAAAAGGCAGGGCACCTGATTTTGCTTGAGAGGCATCAGTCACCCACAGGCTGTGGCAGTTCTGTGATGAAGAACTAAACAATGCAGCTCCTCCCTGGGGTGTGGGTTTTTCAGGCAACAAGTGTGGATCGTACTCAGCACCAGGGTTACCTCTGGATACAGAGCTGCACTGCCCGTGCTGCTCCTCCTCCTGCTCTTGGTCACTTCCCTGTGCCCCTTACCAGCTCTGGGTGTATCATGTGGGTGGCCCTTCTCATTTCCAGCCATCCTGTGTCTTTGTGGTTTCATTGCAATCTATCCCCAGGGAGGTCTTTGGGACCAGACTCACTACACCTTTACCATGATATGAATCTATAAGGCTTCCCCAATGTTGGAAAGTTCAGGATATCAAAAAGCAGCTTGAAAAATCAAGCCTGTCTTTGCTACTTAATTATACATGAGCCAGAAATACAAACTTGGACTCCTCCAAATGTCACCGAATTCAAGAGTTTGACTTCCCAAATCAGATCTTTTTATGCCACATTGACGCAAGGTGGACCAATTTTATGTCTCTCTGAATACCTTAATCTTCCCACTAGTATTCCAAAGCATGAGCAGAGCAACACTCAGAATTAACAATTGTGTCACAGTCTATAAAAGGCTCTCTGCTCAGGAAGCTGAAAACTGAGCAGAAATGAAGCCAACACTTGCTGTTAAGGGCCCACTGCTCCTATGCTGAGCAAACATGAACAAAAGCCAGAAAACTTGAGGGAAAAAAAAAAAGAAGTTGTAAAACCTTAATGATAGTTGATGGAAGTTTGACACATTCAGATGTGCCTTGTGATTCATACATGCATAAATGCCACATTTAATTTCTAAAGAGATCTAAACTGTAGCTCTATCTCTATGCTAGTGGTAGTCATATATCTCAGCTGTATCTATTAATACTTTTTTCCAGAAAAGCAACTCCCATCCCTGTCCTTGACTCTAATTTAAGGCACAGCTGCTATTTTCAGATATTAGGTACTTCAGATTTTGTCCCCTCGTCACGCATAACGTGACTCAGATATTGACTGAGAGGAGTAACACCACCCTCTTACAATTAAAATTAAAACTCTTCTGCATTTAAAGGACTGAATTAAAATACTACTTAACTGTCTATCTCATGGGGATAGAAAGTGAAAGAAATTTAGACAAGTGACGGTTTCAGTCCTACATTTCACCTCTTTTCATATTATCAACTACTATTTTCCCCAAGGTGGCCAGGCATAGAGACATGGCTACCCCTGAATTCCAAGTGCAGGACATTTAGTGTGATTTGTCTTGTATCCAAAACTCCAGCTTTGATTATGAAAACAGGAAGAGGGAACAGCATCTTCTTCTTCAACCATCACTAATGCTTCAGGAGAAAGTAAACAGATATCTTAAATATAGTAAATATGTGTATAAAGCCCACGTGCAACTTGACGTCATATGGCTATATTAAGAGCAATTATATCACTCATAATATCAATTATGCCTTTTAGTAAACCACTGTAAAGTAGATAAATCTTCCAAAAGATACCAAGACCAGAAATTTAACTGTACAGTTGTGTAGTTCTCCTCTGTTTATTACAGTATTAGGTCTATTATTTTTCATACCCCACAGGAAACCATTCAAAGCAAAAATGAACTTATCAGGCAGTCTTGGAACTCAGTAATGAGATATTTCTTTCTGCTGTGGAAAGCATTCAGGTTCAGTCACAATTTGCCGGTCCACAGTCTAATGAAAGGTACAATCAGCAAACAGCAACTGCAGACGCCATCTGGGCCAGTTCTGTCAGAAGTTGTTCTATTCCAGTCCTAATTCAAAGTGATCATTGCCTCCCAAACCATTACTAACAGCTATTTATTTAATCAATTAATTCACATATTCATTACACCTATTTAATTAATGTATTCTTTAGAACTATCCATTCCATGGTCCATTTCTTCCAATACTTAAGGCATATTGCAAGTCACAGGGCTCAGAACCACTGTTACTGCTCCTCTGCAAACTGTTGCGGTCACCCAGCCGGTGGTGGAGCCACCGGCTGAGTCACTCGTGGCGTTCGAGGCTGCGGCTCAGCCTGCCTTTTCAATGGGGATTGCGGATTGGGTAGATGACACCTCTTGGGACAGTGAGCCCTGAGAGGTAGGCAGGTTGAGGCAGTCTCCCACCGTGGGCTGCTGTCCAGCTAGGTACCGTCCCCTCCCCTTTCTCCTCATAGATGGTTTAGATATTCATATAGTTGGTTTAATATTCATACAAAGCTGGAATGTTCTTAAGTTTTGTTCTTCCCATTGGCTTATTTAAATATGTCCCTCCTACATTTGCCGCTTATTAGATACTGTCATCTCCCTTCATGTACCTCATTTGTCCTGTCCCTTGTTCCTCCCCTTTCCCCCCCCCCTTTAAAACCTGGTGCAACGGTTATTTCGGGGCTCGTTTTGTGGTTTCCGTCCTTGCAGCGAGTTCCCCTGCCCCCTCCAGGGCATGGAATAAACTCTTGGATTTACATCACGGGCGAGTCCTCCTTGATTCTTTTGCTGCCTCTGTGTCGCATTCTCATCATCAGCTGCTGCTAGCCCCAGCCTGGGCTTTGGAAATATCAACCAGCCTCGGAGCTGTCGCGCGAAGGCTAAAGGCATTGCCTTGCCACTGCACACGTGCTTGTGCCACGCGAGATCCGCTTCCTGGGCACACGAGGACACTGTCGGCCATTGACCAGCCGGGCGGTCAAGCGGCCTGCGACAGCAAACCTTGGATAATGTTATTTTTTCTTGCAAGTTATTTTTGTAACTCAGTTCATATCTACAAATGGTAATGTCATTTCTTTATTTCTCATAATTTATACATCTACCTTGTCTCCTAGAAACTCCAGTTATTTTTCACATGCAGAGTCTCCCAACAGACACATATTTAACCCACCCACACATCCTATCTAGCCTTAATTAAAGGCAATGACAGTCTCTTTGACCATGTTTTAGTTGATGCTGGGAAGTGCTGATGTTAACTCCCATGTACTTGGTTCCACATTTGCTTTTTCACCCAGGCTGGCTCCTGTCAGCAGATGAGTTTCATTTGTTGTTTGAGCCACTACGGACTGAAAAAGTTTAGGTCATGTGCAGAGGCATTCCAGTATTCCTGGACAGTGGTGTATACATGCATCCTCCACGCTCTCTCGGAGCCTCAAGGGTGTGAGTTATGGCACTCAGACAGAGAGCTGAGCTCCACAGCACAAGCTGTAGAAACTTTTAGTCTTTCCCCATCATCAGGCAAAATGAAAGCTGTCTCACACATCATGCTGAGTACGGCACAGTCATGATTTACTTGCTCCTGCTACAATGAAAGATAATTACACAAGTAAGATTTGCTTCAAACTTCAGAAACACCGCATTGCTCATCAGCAATTTGTGCTCTCTTCATTTGGCATGAGAACTACCACAATACAGCTCTGCAATGGCAAACCTGATGACTGCAGGCAACCACAGCAGAAAATTTATAGAACCACACATATATAAAACAGATTAAAAACTTGTATTTCCCTTTGAATGTGAAGTTAAGGCATAAAATGCAATCATGAATATAATGACAGTGGTTATCTTTTTTAACACCACTATCATTAACTGACAGCACAAACACCTAATTGCCTGTAATTAATAACAGATTAATATTTTTGTGTGTTTTGCATGGTTGATTCAACAAATAGAAATGTCTGCAAGGTATCTGGCCAGTGAAAGGTCTTGCAGGCTGTCAGTGATCTGATGGAAGGACTTCTGTGACCAAATGACACAGTCTCTGTTTCACAGCCTGAAGTCCAAACCATGGACTCCCTTATCTTTCTTCCACTCTCTCACCATTACACTTGCATTAGTTCAGCTCCAGTGAAGTCTGTTGTGATGCACAGGTTAGTGCTGACTGTCTGTCATGACTCTTGCTGTGCGTAGGGCCAAGTCATAACATCCAGGGACAAAGAGATGAAAATCACAGTTCTACCTGGCCAGGGCTGCTCTCCCCCACCCAAATGTCCTTGTGATGACTGTAGCAGTGAGGAATATGAGAAAGCAAAAATGTGCATCTCAGCCAATGCCATTGTAGAGTTAACCAAAGCCATTCTTGCAAGACATCACACTGGAAATCGACAGTGAGGAGGATTTTGGTGGATATTGCAGTTTGGATGGGGTTTTTTTCAAAAGGCAAAAATGTTCTATAACAAGTTAAATTTCACAGTTTCTTTTCAAGATATGGAAAAATAAAATATCTAGACTATATTCACACAAAACAGGGGCAGAGGTATGTATGCAAGGGATGGGATGGAGAATATTAAAAACAAAGGATTCACTTCCATAGCCCTAGCTCCAGACCCAGTCTTAACTTGGACATACATTCTGCTCAAAAATTTTCCTTCACCCATTTTTAAGTTGCATCAAGCAGGTGCATGTCAGCATAAACTATTGTTGGAGTGTGAATTCATAAATATCAAAAGTTACAGAAACTGCAGACCTCAGGAAATTAGATTACATTCTATTTATACTCATGGCCAGATTCTAGCCTCTACTTTACAGCTTCAAATTACAGTAGGATTGCTGGCACAAGTAATTTCTCTGTTTACATCAGTTTATGTGAGGTCAAACTGTATATGAGAAAGAATGAATGGATCAGTGTAAATTTATACTACAGTTACAAGATATTGAACTAGAATATGAAAATTCCCAAATGGAAACTGTTCCAAACAGAGCTTATTTATTTAAGATATTAGTGACAAGAGAAGGAATCAAAAAGTGTCAGCAGAACAAAATTTTTCTGCATAAAAACTGTCATGTCAGATAGGCATTTGTCATGTAGTTTTTGCCCTATTATGCATTAACTCCTACTTAAATTGCCACCTGAGAGTTACTAAGATTCCAGGATTAAGTTAGCAATCCTTTAGTTTTAAGAAACCCCATGCAAGTACTGTCCATTTAAACACATATATTAAGCATACAAAGTTTCAAGGGTATGACACACAAGCCAGTCATTTTATATCAATATAATTAGCTCATCAAGCCTAAAAAATGCTTTTCTAAAAAATTTTGGTTACAATAAAAAGTTTTCAGGTTCAAAATATAAAAGACTATAAGCTAACAGAAATGCCAGCCAGCTGTGTGTCTAACAAATAACTGACAGAACAACATTCTCAACTTACTGTAATTTCACAATCTTTATTTTTAGGAGTTTTAATAATCATTCTGCATGTGGACATCAAAGTAGCTGAGAGAGAACATGCATTTTCCATTGCCCAACAGCAATCTTTAAATAACTGAATCACTTCTTTTCCTTAGCAAATAATAGCTTCAATGAAATTCAGTGCAGGATTTTGGTGGATCTTGGTGGATTAGGGGACTGTTTGAGTTCAGGTCTTGGTGTTCCATGTGGTTTGCTTAGAAGACACTAAAGGCAGAGATGCTTCACGAAACAAAAACACCACCCAGTTCCCTAGAGAAAAATACCAGCTTTCCCTTGGTCTGTGCTGGGATGAAGACATCTGGAGGCAAGAGGAGCACGATTAAATTGGCTTTTCTTTCCCTGATTGTTGCTTTCTGAGCATTTAGAAATACAAAACTTGGAAACAGAAATAATCTGAGAGTTTGCAGAGCACCCAGCTGAATTATGAGCACTTCAGCAAATACTTGTTCATCATTGGTGTTCTGTGGGAGCCAGCCTCAGGAGAGGATTAACATTCACAGTGAAATTCCTGCAGCCACTGGCTATACACTGTTACAGCACAGGGATTATTTCTGTTAATGATAAAAATCATAGTGGCCCCTAAAGAAAAGGATAGTTGTTAACTGTGCTGCCGAAAGCTGATGGAGATGAAGTCCCTATTTCTTCCTGAGAAACTCTGCATGATGTGCCAGCTGTGCAGCAACATTCCCAATATGTCCCAGCAGCCACACTGCTGGTTTGCATGTCAAAACGTCTTAAATGCTGAAAAAGAAATGATTGAACCTTCACTTTTAAGATAATCCCTACTTTGTAACACTATCCAGCAATGACACTGTGCTGTGAGTGTAATGCAAAATGATACTCATTGTTCATAACGTCTTAAATATGTGCAGCTCTAATCAGCCCCATAAAGCCTGGCAATAGTCTCTTCAGGAAAGACTGATGTGATTACTATTCTGATGTAATTCTGGCTCTACCTACCTCTGAAAAGGACTCGAGAAATACACAGGAGTGTTAGCTCAATTTGCCAGCCTCTGAAGAAAAGAAATTGTAAGATATTGAGAGCAGCCCTGAGGAGAAGGACTTGGAGGTGTTGGTGGATGAGAAGCTTTCCATGACCCTGCAATGTGCACTTGCAGCCCAGAAGGACAATCATACCCTGGTCTACACCCAAAGCAGCATGGCCAGAATTTCGAGGGAGGTAATTCTGTCCCTCTTTACTGCACTCTGGTGAGAGCCCACCTGGAGCACTGCCTCCAGCTCTGGGGCTGCCAGCAGAAGGAGCACATAGATTGGCTGGAGGCCACAAAGGTGCCCAGAGGGCTGGAACACCTCTCCTAGGAAGACAGGCTGCCAGAGTTGGGGCTATTCAGCATGGAGAAGAGAAGGCTCTGGGGAGACCTTAGAGCCCTTATGGGACGTGAGGGGGCTACAACAGAGCTGGATAGGGAATTTTGCAAGGGCATGGAGTGGTAGGATGAGGGGGAATTGCTTCAAGCTGAAAGAAGATAGGCTTAGGCTACATTTTAGGAATAAATTTTTCCGTGTGAGGGTGGTGAGGCCCTGGCACAGGTTGCCCAGAGAAGTTGTGTTTGCCCCATCCCTGGATGTGTTCAAGGCCAAGCTGGATGGGGTTTGGAGCGACTTGGTAACCTCATAACACATCCCAAGGCAAATTTTTCTGGATGGATGAGTCCCCAAGATCCATCCTTAAGTGCTCAAATCTTTGATAACACATAAAAGAGCAGAACATTTTCCCATTCCATAAACAATTAGTTTAATGGTACCTTCTTCTTCCCCTATTCACAAGAAGGAATTTTAATGAGACCTTCAACATTTCAAATAAAGATATACTAGACTGCTAGCTAATTACAGTAGACAATTAGTCCAATTAGTTATCTAATAGAGCAAATTATACTTTACTTAAATGCAATGCCTCAATTAAAAACTGAAATATTGAAATTGATGATGAAAATAACATAAAAGGAATGGCTGGAATAATGACCTGCATGGAACTTCTTTTAAGTTGTCCTCATTTTACCTGTTCTCTTTCCCATCCCTGTATTAGACAATACACTTATAACCAGCTATCAAAGAAAAAGCTTTTTATAGGCTTTGAACTTTGAACTTACTGTACCATCATCTGTCTAATCAAAGCAGCTGTGTCTATTTTAAGAGAAGGTTTTTTTGACATAATATCAGACCAAACGCCACAGAGTTCTGCATGGATGGAGTCCATCTCTTTCTTTAAGCAGTATAATTTCCTTCAGTATGTGTACAGATACACATCTCATTAATTTGGATACACTTATTTTTTTTGGTATTTACTATGCAAATTTCTAATTACTTCTTAGTTATATTGTATTATGTCCAAAAAAAAAAAAAA
>VZTJ01004724.1:0-50969 GCA_013397795.1 Orthonyx spaldingii
TATATATATATGTAAAGCATTTATATTCAGCATTATAGGGAAGATAAAAAAATGGAAGAGAGGTACCTGAACCAGAGATGTCATCGAATATTGGGAGAAACTATCGGCATCAGGAGTTTGGGGTGGGAGGAATTATAGGATACTTTCGAGTCCCATCCTTTAGGAGTCAAGACTCCTGATTCAGTTCTGTTTCTATTTGTGCCAACAGAACTTTACTGACTAACAGAGTAAAGCTAGAAAAAGGTAAAAAGCAGAATCTGTGTTTTAGGGTTGGTTTGTTTGGAGTTTTTTTGGCACAAGGAGAAATGAGGTACATTGAGGTAGGGGAAGACAGAGGTGGTGTAGAGAAAGTGGAAAGGGAACCATTTTTACCTGGTGCTCACAGATCAAGAAGGAGGGTACATCAGCTGAAATTTTGGAGTGTACAAACAAATGGTGATACTTACAACACACAAGCTCTGCAAGTCACTGCCATGGCCCTTGAACAGCAAAAGGAGAAACAGGTTCAAAAAGAAATTGTCAGACAGATGGACTGTGGAGCATAAAGGCAGAGATAGCAGCTACTGCTCAGGTGGTCTGTAAACCTTAGGTGGGAATTTGAAATACCAGTGGAAACTTTATTTTATACCTCACACTGGGGTTTTTTTGGTGTGGGTTTTTTTGGGCGGGGGGTTTGGTGGTTTCTTTGATTTTTTTTTTTGTAAAGTGGGCCACTGCCACAGTCAGAGACAGACTACTGGGCTTGATGTACATCTGATGTGAGCTCTTCCAGCCAGGTCTTGAGAGAGTCAAAATAGATATGCATATACATGTACATACTATGTGTGTGTGTATGTACATATGTGTGTATTATAGATACTTCTAATACAAGTGTTCAAAGAATCACAGAGTGGGTCAGGTTGCAGGGACCACAGTGGGTCATCTGGTCCAACCTCCCTGCTCCAGCAGGGTCATCCTAGAGCACATGGCACAGGATTGTGTCCAGATAGTTCGTGAATATCTTCAGTGAGGGAAACTCCACAACCTCTCTGGACAACCTGTCCCAGTGCTTGGTCACCCATACAGTGAAGAAGTCCTTCCTCACATCCAGATGTAACTTCCTGTCCATCAGTTTTTGCCCACTGATTGCCTCTTAGCCTGTTGCTCTGCACCCTCCATTCAGATACTGACAGACATTCATGAGGTCCCCTCTCAGTCGTCTCTTCTTGAGGCTGAACAGGCCCAGCTGCCTTAGCCTTTTCTCGTAAGAGAGAGATGCTTCAGTCCTTCAGTCATCTTTGTGGCCCTCTGCTGGACCTGCAGACCTCTTGTCTCGAGCAGTCCAGAACTGGACACAGCACTCCAGATGTGGCCTCACTAGGGTTGCATAGAGGGGCAGGATGGCTTCACTTGATCTCCTGGCATTGTTGTTTGTCCCTAATGCTCCCCAGGATCTCACTGTCCTTCTTGGCCCCAAGAGCACACTGCTGGCTCATGCACAGCTTATTGTCCACTAAGACCCCCAGGTCCTTCTCTGCAGAGCTGCTTTCCAGCAGGTCAGCCCCCACCTTTGTTGAATTTCAGAAGATTCCTTTCTGCCTATCACTCCCCCCTGTCGAGGTCCCTCTGAAGGGCTGCACAGCTCTCTGGGGTATCTGCCACTCCTCACAACCTTGTGTCATCATGAAACTTGCTGAGAAGGCCTCTGCCCCTTCATCATTGATGAACAAGTTAAGCAATACTGGGCCCAGTGTTGAACCTTGGAGGGCACCACAAGTGACAGGCCTCCAACTGGACGCTGTGTCACTGATGATTATATTAGTAAGTATAGTATTAGACTACAGTATATAGTAGGCTTGGTATAGTCTGTAGTAGGTTTGGCTCCTCTCCCAAATAGGCCAGAGGTCTTTGGATGCAGTTTGACGTGATTCCATCTGAGGGCAAGGCATCTCAGGCAGGTGTCTTTATGTAAAACCAAATGTCCCTTGAACTTCTTCAAGAACACATCAGCTCTTGAATACTCAGGTACTGCTCAAATTTTGGTGTAACGTGTAATGAGAAAGGCACCCCAGAGAGAGCCCCAGCCCCCAGCACTACTGTCCTTCCTGCATGGCAGATGGAGTAGTGTGTTGTGCATGAGCCGCAGGCCATGTCATGGCTTGCAGAGTGTGTCCAAGCAGCCCGTTGCCACAGCAATGAAGGGTGACTTTGGAGAGCTTCAGACCAAAGGTTACCAAACCTCTCTTCCATACACCAGCATCACCAGTGTCCTTGACCAGTCTGGAGTGAATTCTCACTACCTAACTCAAACTCAGCTAGGAGATGGCACACTGTTTGCACTGACCCACCTGGGTGATAAGCTGGGCATCACTGCAGGACTCCCAGTACATACAAGTGGCAGCTTCCTGAATGACCCAGCAGGTGCCTTCTCTGCCTGTGCTCTGGTGCTCTCCTCTCCTGCACCATCTTCACTCCCTGCAGACCATGGAGGCCAGTGAGACTGAGGCATTGGAAGGAGACACTCAGTGATCCCTGTGCTGCCCACAGACAGCCAGTGCAGGCACACAGACAGGCCAGAGGCTTCCTGGTGCAGCTCACATCAGTGCTCTGCACTGGCATGTGTAGTCACACAGTAAGAGAGATCCTTGGGATAAGGACAGGGAGCTCAGCAAGGCCCTCCTGTAGGAACAGGATGGGAAACCCTGTGTGCTTTTCCTGCCACCCCATTTTTTCCCCCCTCGTGGTTGCTCCTCTTGTGCTCGTCACAGCTTGGTCTTTGTTTCAGCTGCCTGGGTATCCACTTTGGCTTTCTGTTTGTCCCTGAGTGTGAAGCAAGGATTGCGCTGGGAGGTTTTTCTTCTTTTGATAAAATGTCTGGACAATGTGAATCTGTTTCTGGCCTGTCACTCCAAGTACTACGGTACCACAAAGGGTAACACATCAGGGCGTGAAGCAGCGGGAAGGGTGGGAGGGGAAGGGCAGTCTCTGCATCTTGGCACATCCTTCTGCAAAACTGGCAACATTATCCCAACATCAGCAGACCTGTAGAGCAAAGTTTCCATTTTCTACCCATTCTGGCCATGGCTGAGCTTCTCAGCACCCATCCTTCCTTAACACAGAACAAAAATCCCCCTCATCACCCTTACAGAAACCAAACATCATAGCCTCGGCTGCTGGCTCGGTGCCCACTTGTTCCTGGGGACTCCCCATGCTGGAGGAGCAACACCTTGGGACACACATGAGCACAGGCACAGCTCAGGCTCAGTTCTATTCACAAACTAAGAGTTTTGATAAGGTTCTGTAAAGGAAGGCAGACAATTTTCAGTCTTTTCCTATGCCTGCTTCTGCCTGCAGTCAGAGAGCTGTAAATCCCACTGACTTTAATGCACAGTATCTGGCCAAGCAAGAACCACGTTTACCCAGGGAGATGTAGGGTTGTCAGCATTCTGGAAAGGTGCAGAGCCACACGTAGCAACTGTGGATGGTCAGCCTGACTTCCAGCTGCTGCTCTTGGCTTGCTGCTGCCACAGGCAGGTCAGGCAGGGCTGTGATTTGTTTTACTCATCACCACAGCATGTGGTCATTTTCTGCCATGGGAGACAGTGAAATAGTCTTGAAATACCAGAAATAAGATACTGAGTTAACCATGTAACAGCAAAACTGGATCTAGAGGCATATGATCATAGAGCCAATAGACTGGACTAGTGATTCCTTCCAAACAGCAGAGCAAAAATCTTTTTGTTTTGCTACTGAGCTGCTCATGACCATGTTTTTAGCAATACTACAGATTGCAGTTAAGTGGTTTTTGCTTGTGTCTGTGGCACTAATCTCAGTCTTTGTCCCGCTCCAGTTAATAGGCTGCATTATTGGCAGACAAGGCAGTAAGATAAATGAAATCAGGCAGATGTCAGGAGCGCAGATCAAGATTGCTAATGCCACAGAAGGCTCCGCAGAACGACAAGTTACAATCACAGGATCCCCTGCAAACATCAGCTTAGCAC
This sequence comes from Orthonyx spaldingii, assembly GCA_013397795.1. Lineage (NCBI taxonomy): Eukaryota > Metazoa > Chordata > Aves > Passeriformes > Orthonychidae > Orthonyx > Orthonyx spaldingii. The sequence continues at coordinate 3,981 of VZTJ01004724.1, forward strand.
AGTACCTCATTAATGCAAGGTAAGTTGGCTTTGTAAGTGATCATGCTTCTGCGAGATTGCTCTGTCTGCTCTCCAGCAAATGTCTGTCCTGGGTAGATCCAGAAAGTTGCTTTGCAGTGTCCATTTTGCATAATATTACTCAATTCCTAATGGTTTGTAAAGCCTGTATCATTAGAAACTGTGTTTGCTGTTGGTTTATATGGAAAGGAGCTTAATCCGGTGCAATTCCAGGTACATGTTAAATGACAAAAGCTGCAAAATCTGAATACTCACATTAGCATCCACCTAAAATATTGTGGATAAATTAAATGAAATTATAATCATAAATTGTTTAGAGGAAAATACTTTTCATGGACCCATTTTACTGTCCTAAATGGCAAATATAGTGAAACAGATTGCAAAACAGATTTAATTTACCAAGTGGAAATTGCCACTCAGAGTTGATAAACTGACATTAGGTTGCTGAAGGGGCACAGGATTTACTTTTCCAGAGACAGCACCACTAATCTGTAAGAAGCATTCCCTAATGAGACGGGGTAAGACTATCTGCTTCTCCACTTCTCATTCCCAGAATTAATGAAAGCACTGGCTGTTTAGCTAAGCCATGGTGATGGCTTAGGTCTCTTAACAGTTTTTATATGATTATTTAGAAAAATATTAAAATTGATCCCACTTTTATATGCAGTTATGTGCAGAAGAAAGTGCAATAGATACAGTGTTGTCTCATAGATCTACTTGTAAATGCGAGACTGAGGCAATATATTGTGGGGGATGGGGAGTAGCTATGTATTTTATGGCTTTTTTTTCTTTTATTTTCTTTTCCCCACACACAAAAATACTGTGATATGAATCAAGCTTTGTGTTTAACTATGTTTGCTGTTAAGGAAGTACAAAGTATGTGATTTATGTGGGGGCTGCAGTCACAGCAGGTCTACAGCTTCCCGTGGTCCAGCCTCCTCTCCATCCCAGTTCTGTAGTGCACCACTGCAGAGGTTGGAGTGGAGGAATGGGATGTTTGTGCAGCTCTGTGTTATAGCGAACAAAAACGCTGCTTTTTATAATTTAGTCTGAAAGCCGCTTCCTAGGGAAAGATATATATAGGGGTGGCACTGTGAAAAGTAAGATAAGCCATTTCCAGAATCTTAAAACAACCTACAGCTCTTTTGATTTATATTCTTTGTAGCAAATGTAAGTCACTTCCGTAAGCCCTGTAATCAAATAAAAATGTGTTCCCTCCTTTAACCCTTAAGGATATGTTCTTCTCTTGGTGTTCAGGGATTCCCCACACATCGAGACGAGAATAGACCCCTTCATTTTTAGTTGCACAAACACCATATGGCATGCATCTGGATCTCGGAAGATAACAATTTAGGATCTTCAAGACAGCTAAAGCATGCAAATAAAATAATGCACTTATTAATGGAGTTGCAGTGAGCTGCTCACCAGAGACAGAAACTCTAGTGAACAAAACTGTTTGACTCACTTTAGAAAAGCCTGTGAACTCTCACACTTCTGTTGATTACTGTTTAATGATTCTTTTGATGGAATGGGAACTATATAAGGTCTTTTAACATACTTTGGCAAAGAAGAAAACTCCTCAGCAGTCATATACCACGGATCTCTATCTATACCCTGTGAAACCAGAAACAAAGTATTTTGTTCCTGTTAAATTTCTAGATAGAAGTCATTTGTTACCATCATCTACAATAAACCATCATATATTATTATGTACCATGTGTTGGAACTGTATTTAGATGAAGTGACTTCATTTGTAAATGAAGACTCTTAAAGTAATGTATAATAAATTAAGCTGTAAGGTAATATAGGCAATTAAGGTGGCTTTTTCATTTTAAAAAGTGACACTGTTCCTGACCTCTCCTTTCACATGAGACGTTGCTGTCCAGCCAGGTGCCACCACAGCAGCAGTGCAAGCTCAGTTGCTCTGGAGGAGGACTGAGAAGCTGTGAGGCAGGTGGGAGGTTTGCTCTAGTGAGGTTGAGGTGCTTGGGCAGGACAGAGGTGCAGAGCCAGGCTGCTGCTGCCACTGCCTCTGTGTGCTGGGAGCCACGTCCTAAACCTGCCACAAGTGATGCTGTCTCTTTTAAAGACGGTGGCATGAAACAGCTTTGGGGAAGAGACAAGTACAGTACCTAGACTGCCCAAAGTGTGGTCTGGTATGTGAAAATAATAATTACCAGAAATAACAACCATATAAGCATTCAGCACAAGGTAGATCTTTTTCTCCCCTACAAGATCTCTTTTTCACAGGAATTGGTTTCCAGGGCCAGTATTTCTGCATAAACCAATGTCTTTCAGCAACATAAGATGTAAAAAAACCAAAATGATCTATCCACAGTATTCCTGAAACATACTGCGTGTATGTTTAAGCTATCCTCCAACCAAAGTTGCTATCTATAGAATAATATATCAGCTTGTTTTAAGACTTTTATTGCAATCTGGTGTTGGATATGTACATAGCATATTCTAAATTATAGATATATAAATATATTGATATAATATCAAGACAGAGATTTAAATCTTTCTAAAGGTTTGATTCTGTATTGCTTTACCCGAGTGCTGACCTCTGTACAAATAGAGCGTGTCTTAGCTTGTTTGCAGTAGAAATGTCTTTTTCCTGTAAAACCTTCTATCTCTTTAACTGGCCTCCACTGTAGTAACTAGATTTTCATTAGCCAGTTCCATCTTCTAGCTTTTATTAAGATTGAACTGCAGTTTAGTTTTCCTGTGTAATACCTGACTTTGGAGTATAAATGAACTTAGCCAGCAGCACTTGCTCCTTGATGAAGGGCAGTTTCCTGAAGGTATTTTTTTACTGCCATTTTTATGAGAGGTTCATTCACAGACCCAACAGGACTTGTAAAGTCACACCTGAGCTCTCTTCTTTTCAACAGTTTTGGGTAATGCAGGATGTGAACTTCAGTGTATGTATTCAGAAAGTGCAGGTCTGCAAAGGGACGGTGTTAAATTGGCACCATGAAATTTTGTATGAAGGTTGCCTCACCCACTTCCACGTACAATGCTGTTGCATCCACAGTTGGTTTGGGAAACTGCCACTGCTATGGGACAGCTGATAGCTAACCTGATGAACCCTCACCTCATGCGTTGCCACCAGTAATAAATGGGAAACAGGGCAAATTACTGCTACAGTCATATCTGTGTGAGTAAACCAGAGACAGAGAGTTTGAATGGCTGCTACCAACACCAGCATTTTGGCCTTGTGGGATATGTTCTCCCTGCTGGTGCAGGAAGAAGCTTAGGCTCAAACACCCCTCCACATCAGTAAGGATTTTCTTGTTTTTGTTAAATGCACAGTAGGGAAATTTGGAGTCAGGGAAACACTGAGTCCTGCACTACCTTTCTATAGGCCTCCCTCCCAGAATAACACTGAGTAATGCTAAAACATCCAACTGTATAAACTGAGTTTTTCAAAACATACTAAGGTGTTTCATGTAGCTCCTACACCCCCAAGTTGAGGATGTACACTGGAGTTGGAGTCTCTGCTTCAGTGGTCTTGACGTAAATCCCTCTGTGTGAGTAGATGGCCAACAGCACAAGGGTGCACTTCTCTCTGCTTAGAAAAGATGAGTTGCTCATCAATGGTGACAGATAAAGACTTCAGGGTAGGAAAATCAAAACTTCACCTCCCAGAAAGGAATCTGAATTTTATGCACTCACCCTCCTTCCCTCCCAGCTCCTCATAGAAGATGCTCTCCTTCCAACTTCCCAGCAAAAGCCACCAAGGTGTTTATGCTCCAAGAGCGCTCTTTTCTTTGTGGAGAAGAGAGGAGCTCAGTGCTCAGGCATTTGCCTCTCTCCTCCACACTCCTCTCCCTAGCTCAGACCTGTTTCAGTTGTCCTTCAGACTGGCCATCAGCAGCAGTGCTTTGGGAAGCTCTAGTCCAGTGTTCCCCTTCCCTACACAGCACTGGTTGATCCTTGCATCCTTGCACGAGGCAGGCAGGGCACTGGTCATTGCCTTTCTCTGGCTATGAATGGTCATGGGGTTGTTACTCTCAAAACTAAGGTCTCTCTAAGTCTGAGGTGAGGAAAAGTGAGGCTCCTCCAAGCCTTTTGTGTGGAGTGACGTGTGCTCCCCCCCCAAGCCTGCAGCCTGGCTACAGCTGTTCTCCAAGTCTGCTCACCCAGTCCCCAACAGTGACCAGCACAAATCCTATGCTGGGAAGCCTCCCTGAGCCTGATGGGGTCTGGTAAGCAAGCACCAAGTCCTCTGCATGGCCAGCCAGCAGCTTGCTGGCACTTCACTCTGGAAGCAAGGACCTTCTAGAGCTCCTCAGATCACCTCAGGAGAAAGCCCAGGAGCCTGACAAGTTAGTAATTGCCAAAAAGACAAACCCAAACTTACTAGGAATGCACATATAACTGTAGCTAGCAGAGGTTTTCTAACCCATAGTCCTATTTCTATGCTAGGCTGCCATAGCTCCCAGCTGGTCACCTGCAAAATGCATCCTGAAATTTGTATTTGTGTTATTTGCCAACCCAAAAGTCAGCTGCAACAAGCAAATGGGCAAAGGGAGGATTTACCTAGGCAAACATTCCGGCATATGAAAAAAACAGTGTGTCCCTGTATTTTAATGTCTAAAAATGTACAGAAAAGCAGGAGTATATGGGCCAAACTCATCTTGCCTGCTGATGGATGGAGTTAGATTAAAGTGAAGGCAATTTGATTCCTACATCCTCCAAAGAGCCCATCACTGCCTTGGGCTCGGAGGTCGGGTCAGTCTCGAAGTTCCTGGTGCTGGCGGGGTCTGTCTGAAGATGTGTCTGTTGTATCCATGTCGTACCTTGTCTGTCAGCTGGAAAGCTTTGTCATGTTCACTGTAACCACTGCTGCAAGCTCAGGAAGGATACCGCTGCTGTGGAAGCTGGGGTGTTCTTCAGTGTTCCTTTTTACTAATTTACTTAGAATTAGATTGCATAAATATTTTGTTGTGATATTAAAAAAAAAGTCTGGGGAAAGTACAAACTGAAGTGAACACACTGGCTAATCTGGTTTGTTTTATATGAAAAATGCACATTGTCCTCACAGTGAATGAAATTAAAAACTAACTCACCTTAAAAAAGAAATCCAAAACAACCAAAACTTTATGCCTTAAATGGAAGCAGCAAATTGTTGCTCCGTCCCCTCTCATCCTAGCAAAATGACAAAGGGTACTATTTATGCCACAAAACCGACAAATTGAAAAAATTACCAAAACCCCCCGCGTCCCCCTTTCAGAAATACCCTAATTTTGAAAAGCAAAATCCACCATATCAGTGCTGGGGAGTAAACTTCATAGTTATTTTAAGTTTTCTTTTAAGTTTCGTTTTTTCCATCTTTTTGCCATTACCTGCATTCCTTAGATTCTTTTTTTCATATGTAAAATGAACTAGCAACACTCCCATACCCTCTTCTTTTTTCTTTATTTTTCTGTTCTGAAAGAACTTTAGAGTCTCAGTAATGTTTTCCCCATCAAATCATGGAAAACCCTTTTGTTATTTCTCTTCTTTAACACATAACATGTTCCTCCTTTGACCCTCATTTTCCCTTTTTTTCTCTCTCTCCCCCTTCTCCTTCCCACTCGTCTGTCCCCCCTCGTCCACCGATCTAATCCTGGATCTTGCCCTTTCGTGGTTGCTGTCCTTCCCTCCTTCCCTCCTTCCCTCCTTCCTCCTCCTCCTCCTCCTCCTCATCCCAAACCCACCACCCTGGCTGAACCCTCCCAACCTGTTTGTTCCTCTTCCTCTCTTCGTTTGCAGCTTAGAGATGGCTAAAGTCAGCACCCAGACCGCTTCCGTCACGACCCCTGTTGACCTCAACATGAACCTCTCTCAGTCTGCCACCCCTACCTCCACCCCCACCTCCATGGCCGTGCTGGCGGCCGCCTCCGCCGCTACCGTCAGTACCCCCCCTCCCCTACCAACTCTGCCAACCACCCACTATGCCGTTCCTGTCTCCAGTCTGCTTGGCATGAAAACTGTCCCACTCCTGGCACTAAATGCCGCGGCCGCCGCGGGGGCCACGGGGAGTTTGTCCGCTTACACTGCCAAAATTCCTTCGACGAGCGGGGTTAAGAAATCTGACCGCCAGAAGTTTGCTCCATATTGAAGGGATGAGACACAATGCAAGCTTTGCCAGCTCTGCCAAGAGTCTGTGGTAGATCCTAGTTATCAAGGAAACAATACGGCATCTTTTATTTTCTGTTCAATTGCTAGTGTTAACTGTTGCCGACTCAAGTCGTCTTCCGCTGTCCATAACAACTAACACCAGGCACCACCTATCAACTAGTTCCAACAGCCAGCAGGTGCCAGCCCGGGCTCTTTCTCCCCGGACACCGTCCCTCCGGCAGGGCTGCGGCCAGGGCTGGCCCTCAGCAGTCCCACAGCAAGGCAGGGTTGCCCCCGGCCCAGCAACGGAGACAGTGAAGAGAAGGAAAAAACATAAATGAGGCAAAATGTGGACAGCTGGGTCCTGCTCCAGCAATGCTGCCCAGCATAAAAATACACTTAGATCCCTCCAACTGCAGAACAATTCCTTCTGGCAAACTGGCATCTTAGATGTATTTTTTCTGTTGCTAGAACGTGCAAATCCGGCACTTCTGATGATCACTAGTGCTCCTACCGTGCCCTGTGAAGTGCTGCTGACCCCCTCAGTCATTCTGCTGCTCCCAAAAAGGCATGGAGACCCCCGTCTCCCTGTCCCGACACCTGCCTGTGAGCAGGAGACGGGGGCTTGGAAGTACCAACCTCAGGTACTTCTGCATACAACAAATGAAGCTTTCTGGTCTGAGAAAAATGGCTAAATTAAAATGACTAGAAAACAGTCAAGAAAAAGTATCAGGCACCTGTGCCTTTTCACATGATTCTCTTAGAGGGTGCAGTCATTTTTCTCTTCTTTGGAAAAACGTAATTTTAAGAACTCTGCTTTAGGGAGGGAGAAAGGGAGAGAGAGGGAGAGCAGGCTCCTCATTTTGCACTCATTTTACACCTACTGACACTGTACTTATTTCTGTAAATACTTCAGAGCAAGTACAAACAGATGCCATCACTATCCCGATACTTCCTCCTGTGTATATTTTATTCAGCCAAAATGACCATTTTTCGTTAGGTTTCTGTACAAAATACATCCCTGTTTAACTTGCCACTAATCATTCAGTCAGGTTGTGTGGTAATCATGAAAAGCATGTAGCATTTTACAGGTCATTCAAAGGCTGCTGCCTGGACAGATCCCATCCCTTTACCAAGCACTTCAGGATGTTCAGATTAACTAAAACCAGACAGGTAACTGCAGCCAAAGCCAAGAGAGCTGGGGAATGGAGTGGCTGGTTGCCAGCTGTTGGAACTAGTTCTTAACTGCATTTTCTGTTTGTCCATCCACCTTCTTTTTAATTTCTGTTGCATAACTCAGTAATGCAATATTGTTTTCCTCACCACTTCCAAATCCAGAGTCCCATTAGCCCACCATGTTCATCTACTTTGCACTCCTTGGACACAAAGCTTTAACAATTGAACTGTATTCAGTGCATTTTAATATAAACTAAAAACACAATGCAAATGCAATACTTTTTAAAACATGGTATTTCAAAGTGTGTTATTGTATAGGGCTAAGTACTATCTCAGTATTTTGTGTCATTTCTGTATTCTGTGGGCTTTTCTTCACCTTAGCACCTTTGCACTAAGTTTTGTCACTGTAACCATTTGTAGAACTGCCATTGTTACAATTTGCACTTATCGAAATGGGGTTTTTGGTTGGTTTTGTTGGGGGTTTTTTGGTTTTGTGGTTTTTTTGTTTGTTCATGGCTTCCTTTTTTTTTCTTTCTTTTTTTTTTGTTTTTTGTTTTTTGTTTTTTGGGGTTTTTTTTGTTTTTTTTGGTTGTATATAATGAAGGAAAAACTGGGAATATTGTCAAGGTACCACAGCTATTTAAAAGCTCTAGAAAACTGCTGTAAAATTGTTCTGGACTATTGTAACTGTTTCAATAATTGACATTTAAGAAAAAAAACCCCACCAACCTCTGTGTGAGAAAACTTGCCTGCACTGAAATGCTATTCTATGCTGGTTGTACTCAAGTGGTATTTTTTTAATAGTGAGAAGATTTTTTTTCCTTTTTTTTTTGCCTTTTTTTTTTCTTTTCTTTTCCTCATTTTTGTTCCTACATTTTAGGCTGTCTTCAGAAGTTACTGGCCTGGGGGCTCTGTAATGTATCTCATCATGCCCTAGTGCATTAGCCACCAGACAGGACTTTTCCAAAGCCCCATGAGACAATGCTTTCTATGGACTAATCTACAGAGGAGTTTCTGCCATTTCTAACTTTCTTATTATTCTGAGACATCAAAAGAAAATACTTCCTTTGCTCTTTAAGCAACTGTGCTTCCTAACTCTTGTGTTGCTTCCATTACTGTTCCAGTTTTAACACTGTTGTGGCTCATAACAAAGCAAAGACAAGTTATTTTCGGGGGTTAATTTTCATTGATGTTCATGCTTTGGCTAATCTGTATAAAAGCATGGGCCGTTAGTGTTCTAAACCACTGTATTCAGCTAGAGACTCGACAGTAAGTTAAATAAGACGTTTTTATAAATAAATTTTTTTCCTGATTAAAAACCAAAAAAAGACGTGGTAGCTTTGTGCATACAACTGTTGTGTTGTTTAAACTTTGTTCTTTGTAATCGAGTTGCTAACTTGTCATGAAAGAAGCACTATTTTATGGATTGTCAAACTAAGAACACAGATAATTGCTTGTTTTCAATTAATGATTAAAGGTTTTATATCATCACGCTGAAGGTCCCAGTGCTCATTGGGAAAGAGTATAACACCTGTGCAAGACTGGCAGCCTTAGTAAGGATGTTAGCCCATTGTCAGGGACAATGACTCTCTTCAGGACTAGATGGAGCCAGATTGTGCAATTAGTAGAGTAAGCAGTATTTCTGTAAAACTTGATTTGGTTTTTAATGAAGCTGCTCTTTGAGAACTTCTCCCACTGCACAGAAGAGACACATTTGGCTTCATGTTACAAGCAGCAGCTGATTTGTATCTCTGTTCTTTTCCCAGACTGATTTATGGATCAGATACTGGGGAAAGGAAAACAGGAACAAAAGAATGAACTTGGATACTGAGTACAGTACTGCTAAGGCCCTTTGTACTTTCCCATTCCCAGTAGCACTGCCCAGTGGCGAGGCTTCTAGTCAGCACCTTCCCCCCTGCCAGGAGCCAGCCCAGCAGCTGGGAGGAGCACAGCAGTGTGCCGTAAGAGGGGGAATGGAGAGCCGAGCAGGCCCAAGAGCTGTTTCCTCCTGCCCTGACGCTCTGCTCCAGCTGTTCAGACCCTCCTTTGGATCTGCTGAAGCACTGCAGTCACAGCCTGGAGTTCTCACACACAAGAGAAAGAAAGGGGCTGACCCCCAGCTGTTGCTGCATTACTGCACCCCTGGCTGTGCTCTGGCCACCTCTGCTCTCAGGGCACTGGCAGTACTGTCACATGTACTGCTCTGGCCTCATGAGAAAGCAGCTTTTTGGCAGTGCAAGAGTAGCATCCTTAATGGCACAAGACTGATTGTACAGCCTCCATCTCCCTGCTCTGCTAAAGGTCTCTACCTGCCTTCAGTATTCAGCTTGGGGTCCTGCTTCCCTTCCCTGCCCCTGCTGAGCTTTTGGGGCATACCACGATTATTCTCTGTGGTGTCCAGGGTACAGACAGCTCTCGAGTCTGAGCCTGGAACCAGGGCATGACCAAGACATGCATACAGACTTGGAGACCTGTAGAAATCAACAGCTTTTTCAATACAGATGCAGCCACAGAACAACCCCTGATGATGAAGGGTACCAAGGGACATTACAGAACAGCTCACTGCACCCCAGCACCCAGGAGGCCTTACCCAATGTTGACTAGTTATTCCAACCCTTAGAAAAACTATAGGCTGTAGTACTCACCTTGACAGAATTCTCTGTTAATATTACTTCAAATACATTTTTATTATTTAAAATATATTTAACTTCTCATTCTTGAAAGGAGAGCTGAAGCTGCTTTCACAGCAGAGACCTCCGTGAGTCTTCATTTCCTCAACAGCAAAAGCTGTTTCTGTGGCTAGCCTGGCTAGTGTAAATGAGAAAAAAAAAAAGAGAACATTATTGCAGCTCAACACTAAGTAGGTCAAAGCTTTGCTCTCCCAGCAAAACTGCCAGGCAAAGGGCAGCAGCAGCTCTGGGGTGTATAGTATCTTTCGTATTAATAATTCACATGTGCCTTGCAGAACTGAAAGATTTAAACAAACTAGTGCAGGGACACATTTGTGTGAGGAATGAGGAGAGGTAAAAGAAAGATGCATGGACAAAGAAGGAAGTCTTCTGAGAGGGTTTCTGCAAAAATACAGGCAGAAATGTGATAAAATCTAGGGTTATTGTAATTTCATTATTTTAGTTCAAAAATAGTTATGAATGGCAAGAAAAAGCTTCTAAATAGCTTTAATGTGTAAAAGACAAACAAAAGACAAAGTGGTAAAGAAAAAAAGGGGGAGAAATGGTAAAGAATAATACTAACCAAGACAGAAAAGTAAACCACTCATGCCCAAAGGTAGATGAGAGGAAACGTACCCACTGTGAAAAGGTCACTGCCCACATAACTGTGAGTTTCCAGATGAGAGACAGCACAAGTTCTGCAGCTTTTGCATCATCAGGTTGGAATTAGGTTTCTGGAAGCATCTCAAATGACTTCAAGCAGCTCTGTTGTGTTTCTCAAGTGCAAAAACATTGACAGCAAGAATGCTGGCTGGAACAGTCAACCAGAAGGAAAATAAACAAACAAACAAAGTTAGTCCTCTGCTAATACATAGAGTGCTTTCTGTTCTCAGGCATAGCCAGGGGGCATCTGTGGGCCCCAAGGTTCACATTTGTGCCAGTCAAGCTCTTAGGAAGCAGCACAGTCTCACTGTGCCATGAACAGAGGCACCTGGGAAGTGCCTCAGCCTCAGAAGGCTGCACAGGCAAGGTGCTGTTTGTCAGGTTTCACAGTCTAAAAATCCAATGTCTCCACAGCCTTAATATCAGCTGCATGTATTTCAGCACTGTTTGCATTCTTGGGACAGGACCTTCCCCTCCTGGAGTGAGTGTCATGATTATCTAAAAGAAAGTCACAACGCTCACTGATCCAGTGGTTCAGCAGTGGCACAGCTAATGCAGGGAAGACTGCCATTGTCAGGCTGCTTACCTGGGTGGCACAAACTGTGTGTTCAAAGGACAGCACCAAAAGGAGGGATTTGAACAGAGATCTCTCCTATCCTCTGTAACTGCTGCAGCCACCAGTGGTGCAAGGCATTAGTGCCTTGTCTACTTTTGGAAGAAAGACCTGGTTTAGCTGTCTACACAAAGGAACTGCTCGCATTTGTTTTCCCAGCTGTCAGGCCAGGAACAGAACTGATGAACAGAAGATCAAATGAAGACAGATACTGAAAAACTGCTTCACACCTGACATTTCCATCTCTTGGCCCGAGCAACACTGTCTAGGGATGTACATACACACTGCACTTCTTGGCACTGAAGTGTACTTAATTCCTTCGTTCCAGGAAGGAATGCAGTAGTGTTAATTAAATCAGTTGCTGCATCAATGCCTGTGTCCTGTCAGCCTACAAGTGTCTTAAGACAGTAACTGAAATTGAAGAGTCAAATTCATTTGATGGTACCTAACAAAAGGGAATTTCTATAACATTACATACTCACACTATGGTTTCTAATGACAGCTACAACACGATTCATGCAGGCTGAATGTCTGATTTTCTAGGGCAACCTTTATGGATTATAAGAAAAAAGTATTTTTAAGTGCTGAAAATATTTTAGTAATACAGCTTTTCTCATTTCTAGCTCAGTGTTTTTAAGATGATAAAATGCAGAGTCTAATCATAGTGGCATGTAATAAGCAAAATTTGTCTCTCCTCAAACTGAATTTATTGGCAGGAGGCCTGACCAAAGCTAATGTTAATGTTCTTTTTAATCAATATTTGCAATTTGAAGCAGATTTTAAAATTAAATGCTGTAGTAGAGGAAGAACAATCACATTAGCAAATGAGAACATTTGGTTTGTTGGTATTTGGGATTGTTGTTTTTGTATGGTCACTCTTGGGCTCCTCTGTACCAAATACAGACCTTGTTCCACACCTAAGGCGTGACAGCAGCAGCTTATTTCTTCAAGGGCAGGAGAGAAGTTAGCACAGCAATTACCATTTGTGACTGCCTGCCTTGCCAGAGGAGAGCTAACTACCAGCAGCTGAACTAACTACCTGAAGCTGTGGTGAGCTGCTCCCTGGAACTCCGTTTCAGATATTCAGGCACACACATTCTGCCCCTGGAAGTCACTTACCAGTTCCAAAACCACCGAGCTGGGAAATCTCAACTACTTTTTGGTGGTGTGGAATTCCACAGTTCTTAAGTTTGGGCAACACTCTCCATTATTTTATCAATAAATAAGGATTACAAATGTCTTCCTCCGTAACTCAGATACTTCCAAGTTTTCTGAAAGTCCTGAAGATCAGAGAATTAAAACAGTCCTCCTAATTCCAATAAAAATGTCATTTTAATAGTGGCTATTAACAGAGCTAGTTTTTAGGATTACTTTCATCTTTATTGTTAAAAATCAGAATTCAAGAAAGTTAAGAAGTGAGAAAAAAATTAAGAAAGTACATATTTTTAAAAACAATCATTTCCTCTGGTTAATAAACTATCTGAATAGCCCATCAGAAGTAGATAAAATTGTTTTCTAGAGCTGAAGACATACTTAAGATTACAAACTAATTATGCCTATGTTTTTCTAAGATGCAGGAGATTATATACCTTGATAAATTAACTTGACTACTGAGTGAGGTTAGGATATTTCCCTCTTCTCCCTTATAGCCACGCTACTTTCATTGCTCAAAAGCAGGATGATTTCTTGCCCTATTGACACAACAGCACATGCATGTCAGTGGTCATAAGGGACAAAGTCACTCCCATCATCTTCACAAAGCTCTCTAAAAGCTTTGTTTCAAATGCTGAAGAAGAGTACAGTTGTATGCAGTAAGCTGTAAAAACTTGGATACAACATTATTTGGAGATCTATGAGATTCCTCCAAGGAAAAGTGCACCAACTCCTAAACAAGAGACAACCAAGAGGGACGGATGCTGTCACTTCCCTAGCAATGCACACCCCCTCCCCCGGCTGGTCCGTCTTTACTCTTTCAGAAGTTATGCAAGGATAACGAGTAGAATGATGAGTGATCTGGTATTTATTCCTGCCATCTACTCCTAATAACAATGGGCTTCACTGGTTTGGATTTCAATGTTCAAGCTCCCTGCACTGTAACTAAACTCACTACCTTTACCTTCTTACCACAAGATACCTCTAAAGATGAGGGCAGCTGGACTAAAACAGCTGAACTGTTTTAATGCTCAGTTCATTTCCTACTCATCCACAGCTGAAACCATGATGTGCAGATTCGTGTACAAGATGAAAGTGAAATTACAGAAAAACATACAAAATGGAAGTGTAGTTTATAAACTCAGATAGCATTTTTATACTGTCAAAACATGTATGTTCATGATGGTCAGTGTAACCTGACATTAATCACATCTGTTTCTCTGATATTAAGCCAAATGCAGAGTGGTTCTGAAGTTCAGTGTTAACAAGTTTGTGTGCTCTGGTGAGTGGGGTCAGCGAAAAGTAAACAGAGCAATTAGAAACTTAGCTTAGCTCTTCTCAGAGGGAAACTGGGGGAGTTAGTTTTGAAAAAGACTGTCCTGTTAATACTGCACCACCCTCTCAGCTGGAAGTTCTCTTTACAGGGATAAGTGGATCTAGAGATCTTTCGCTGCAGCATGACAGGCACCTTAGACATTGATATTCCAAATTTTCTTTGTTTTGCTCCAAGTTTTCTCCAACTTGTCCAAACATACATTATTTATTTCAGTACTCCCTGACCACTTATTCTGTATTTCAATACTCCCTGAATGTTGCTATCTCAATGACAATCCTAATTCATGTAAGACTGCAGCGTCACATCAAACATTTTAGCAGCAACAGCTACTTAGCTAACTTACTGTTACTAAATCAGCCCAAACCCAACAGCTGTAAGGAAGCAGGAATGTGTGGATGCAATAAACCACTAAGGACCATTGTTTGAATTTTGACAGCTTTGTAAATAGGAAGGGCTGAACCCAAGGATCATGGAAATTGGGGGTGATAAAAAAGCATCTCACTATAAGGAAAGGGTTCCTGCCATATCAAATCTTTCCTCCAAAACAGGCAAATCAAACATCTAAGTTTAGTTTTAATCTTTGTTGCTTGGTTAATAACCATGTCTGAGGCAAGTAACTGGAGTGCTTTCATAAGAGCAAAGCTTGTTTTCTCTCTTTAAAATCTCACTAGTTTTAAAACGAGAATTTAAAAAAAAATTAACCTGTTCCTTCACAACTTTACTTTTTGGTATCAGTCAAGCCACACATCTCTCCTATTTCTAAAAAGCCCTCATCAAATTTGAAATATTTGAACATTTTGCAAAAGTAAAAAAAATTAAAATAAAAAATAGGCACTTACCGAAAGTAGTTCTGCTTTCTGTGTCCCAGTCTTGTCAAGTTTGCTGGTTCTTGGTTTTACCTAATCTGTGTTTATCAGAACAAAATCAATTTTAGATGCTCTCTGCGCCTAAGATAGTATTTTAAGAAAATTTCCAGTATTTGCAGCTATTATTTTACCTCCTCGGTTTCCTGTGCAGTACTTTCCTCCCAGGCATTTTGTCACCCTTTCATTTAGTGATGCAGATATGTAACCACTGTGTTCTCATCCCTCTTGTTCAAGAAATGTGAGGTATGCTACATGATGGCTGCACTAAGCAAAACAGGAGACTGGAAAGAAAAATATTCAGCACTGCTATGGCACATCACAGGGTGTATACACTGTGGAGAAGCTGTAGCTCAGCATTTCTGAGCTTAGTCCTTATATACACAGAGAAACTGTAACAGACCCTGAAAAAAAATGTATATATTTTATTGGGAGCTGGGGCAATGTACAGAAGGGCACTTACAAATTTTGAGAAAACATAAATGCATAGTATTTTCCTTTCCCTAAACCCCCAATCTGGGAAAACTTTGTAGACTATGCAAGTCCTTCTATAGACAATAAGCCGAGTCTCAAAATTACCAAACTGAGTTAATGCTTCCAAAAGCTTAAGAGATTCTTTACAGATTTATTAATCCCATTAAAATACTCCTGGTAGGAAACCAATCATTTTAATAGGAAAGATGCATTCGGTATTGTAAAATTACTAATTTGCAATATACAGTTTTTACAACAAGTAATACACCACTGCATATCTACAAAAATTTTTTTTAATAAACTTGGCTCTTTACCATCTCACAAGCCTCTTTAAATAAATATTTAACAAGAGCATCTCACTTCTAACAGTGGAAGTAACACCACAGATAAAAAGAGTATCGACCATGTTGCAGAAGTGCTACAACAAAGCCCCTTTCACCCGCCAGTCTTGTGACAGCAAATCCTGCAGTTCTTCTTCATCTTCACTACCAACATCCTCCTCCTCTTTCTCTTGTGCTGCTCTTAATCTCATGGCTTCCTTTAACTTCTCCTTCATCTCGTCCTGGCGGTTCCGCAGAAGCTCCACACGGCGATAGCATTCGCTGGTGGAAAGTGAAACATCTATTAACACCTGAGTCCTCTGCACATTAATGTGATCATCTCCAGTGCTGGATTTTGCTTCCACAACTTTGGATGAAGCAGCTCTACAGCTTCCCATCAATTAAAACGAAATAAGCTTTGAAGATGCTAGCACACCTTCTCAGTGTTCATCGAGTGGAAACAGACCAAGGAGAGGTGTGGTCAATTCTCCAGCAATGAGATCTAATCTAAATATTTAACAACTGCAATACAGCCACAAACCATTTTTTAAAAAGCACAGAACCAATATCCACTTCCACACAAGAAGAAATACCATTCTTTGCTCCATTTATAGTTTTCATGATAGAAGGGTGAGATATCAATTATCAATGTTGATAACTTAGTGCATCAATTGCCTATCAATTTTGATAACTTTGTGGTGGCATCTCTGAAAATAAAAAAGCAGCACAAAGTGTTCAGATTATCTGCTTCCTCTGTGCTGTAACAGAACATTTTAAGTAAACACAATCCAAATGTTTCAGGCTTCCATTTACTTAAAAGTTCTGTCCTTGAATTGTGTTTTGTAACTATTCTAGCCATTTTAAACAGGGTATTTTGTTGAAAATGCCAAGTAGTACCAGCGTGACTTAAATTCATCTTTGTTCCTTTCATTCTTACTTGCTCAGAAGAGTCAACACGGAAGGATTACTATCTCGATCCTGTTTCCCCTTGCATAACGCCAATATGATTCTTACAGGCACTCATGGCTGAAGATTTGAAGGCCAAGGAATATATTTAATTGTCACCTTAATTTGAAAGGGCCTGCATTTGAATACACTCAGAAGACAAAAGTTACAAAAGGTCTTTAAAAATCTATTTACAACTTTTATTTTGGGGAAAAATAATTATAGTAACAAACTTGAAACACTCTACAAATTTCTGAATTTGGTTCTACATACTAAAGGAGCCTTAGCTAGTGAGAAAAATGAATTCTCAAAGAGAAGCAGGTTTAGCTCAAGCCCTCTCCAGAATTACATGAACATTGTTAAAAGACATTCCTGTAATACCAAAGTTCAGTTTGAACCCAATGCTTCTGTTACCATACACTGATTATGTGTAGCATGTAAATCTGCCCAGATGGTTGAGGTGTTGCTTTAATTTCTGGTGTCTTTTTTTTGTTGCATCTCTTTCTTTTCAGTCACTACCACTGCCATTATCACTGTCAATATCAGTGTGTTGAGCCACACGATAATGGTAACAAACTGCTCCACTGAGCTGTATTTCAGGTTACTTGAGTTTAAACTAATGCCTATCCAACCACCACACCCACCGTTTCAGCAAAACAAAACAAAACAAAACAAAAAACAAAACAAACCACTTCATGTAATGAAGTGCATCATTCCACAAAACCTTTAAGTAAACTTCTACTAGAATTAAAGAGGGTTTGCCACAGGACAGGACATTTTCAGTACAGGAAATGCTTCTTTAAAATGTTCACATAAATTCTACATCAATCAAAATTCCCAGGGAAATGCAAATTAAGACATTTGACAGGGGAAGCGGGACAGTGTGTTCCAAGAATTTGCCTTGTGTAGTTTCAGTGATTCCAGTGCGTTCTCTCTTTGGAGAAAGTTACATAACTTTGTACCAAAATCCATGTCTTTATTAGGTATCATTCTGCAATTTGATGGAGTCCTTCAAATATCCAGGTGATTAATGAAAGGTAGTATTGCAGATTAAAAGCGTTTTTATCACTCTTAAGTCAAAGAGCAATCCATTACTTCTTGAGAACAGAGAATTTGAGGAAAAATTGATCTACTTACATCTGTTCATCAATTTCTCCTATCTGGCGATCTAGTCGTCCCTCCTCATCATCTTCTGCCACTATTGCTTCTGAAATCTAAACCAGAAAAGCGCTGAGAAAATTCACCTTCATCCTGAATTCCACTTCCGCTCCTTTACAGTGTCTGTGTCCTCCCCTGCTCCCCTCTACCTCAAATTAGTGTCAATCTCCTCTATGTATATTCCCATCTTCACAAGGGCAAATACAGAAAAGAAATATGGTCTGGTTTAATTTGAAATGGAAATGCTTTTTCTTAAAATCAGAAGTAGTTTGGCTGCTTTGGGGGTAATATTTGGAAACTTTCAATACACTCCGATTTGAATCTGAGCATAAACAAACTACACACAGCCACAGTGTGAGGCTGAAAGGGGAGCTGTATCCCAGTGCTTGGGACTTAGATACACACACTTACTGAACATACTGTTTAAATATTCCCGCTAGATTCCGAAGTGTTTCTAACCTGTTATTTTTTTCAGCATATACTTTCTCAAATCTGAATGTCTGGGAGATGCTATGCAATCAATGGTCCACGCATAACTGAGAAGATTCCTCCTAAGCTGAAGAATTATCTGAATGGCTTATGCTAGCAAAATGTATCCACCAACGCTTTTGTATGAACATTCGCTCTGTTTATAGTGCTGACTGCTTTAAAATGAGCAATGATAACATTTTTCTGCACCACTTTTCTCAGCAGTTGACATATGAGTAATTATTTACAATTAAAATAATTTAAAAGGTAGCAAATACGCTAGGGGAAGACTGAGAACACCAGGTATCTGTAGTACAGTTTATAATGTACAAAAGGGCACATGAACACCTGCTGCAGGAAGACTTTCCATGCAATGGGAAACAGTGAAAAATGGAAGTACAGAAAAACTGTGGCCAATTTACGTGTCTCACACACAAACTCTTTTGTCACTTTCCCAGATTTTGGAGTTCCTTTCCAGTACATTTAAATTAAACATGAAACCCAGGTTACCTACACTTTATAGATACTTTAAAAAAAAAAAGACAGACAAATGGGTAGTGTTTTGTTCTGTGTTTTTAAAAGTTAAAATACGAATATATCTCTAGATCTGAAGAAGAACCCACAATTGTGTTCTGTTTGGCTACAGGACACTGATCTGAGGTATATGATAACTAAATAGTATTTAAATAAAATACAGTGTAACAAATGTAACTAGACACATATGATGACTGGATCTTGATGAAAAGTTTTTCAACTTAATTTCCTTTAAGTGGAAAATACAAGGAATCCTTTGCTCATTTATAAAGTGCATTTAACCACATACTGCATTGAAACAAACAGCTGACAAATGCAGATGTCAGCCATTCTGCAGAGCTGCATGAAACTGTTGTTTTCCTTATTGTGTATAGTATTTAGAATCAATAAAAATAGATTCCATTACTTACTGTGTTGACCTGTCGCATTGCCTTTTGAAATTCATCCCATTCTTTGTCCATCTGATCCTTTGGAGCATCAACTTTCCTCACCTAAGGAACATGAAAATTTATCAATTAACAATTTAAGTCTAATGACTCTTTGGGGCACTGTAAAAAAAACAGGAGAAATAGGAAAAAAGATGCTGTATTATCATAAAAGTCTGTTTGATGTACTTCAGTTTAAGTTATGGATATGAGTGAGAGAGTGCAGCTGCACAATGGTTTCAGAGGACAAAATCTGATTCTGCTCCTGGATTAAAACAACATCCATCCGTGACTGCAGCATTAAAGAATAACTATTGACTAAGAATGGCTGGTGTGGAATGTCTGCAGTAACAGAAATGACTTTGGTGGTCTGTCATTTCACTGTGTCAGGTGACAACTATTAAATTCTTCTGTAAGTTGCCTGTACAATTGCATACAGTAGCCATTTCACAAGCCAAAGTGAATTGTTTGCCTTCGGCATAACATGAAGTATCAAACTTTTCAGTCACTAGTCTGCTGGTGTTAGGTAGTCTGACTGTATTTCAAATTAGGTAGTCTGATTGTATTTCAAATCTAGTCTAATTTTGTTGGCTAACAGAAGAAACTGTACAGCTACAAACCAATTTTAACGACACGCAGAGCTTTTTATTCTGTCGTAGATGGCATTAAGTACTAAGACATGAAGTCTGAAAAAGTAGTAGTGGTAAGAATGTGTTTAAGATCTACAGCCAAGGTAATCAAAGCCAGATTGTGCTTTTAATGCAAATAAATAAACAAGGTAGTCTACCTGTATAATTAAAACTTCCACAACTCAAGACTGGAAGGTGTGGCATATAATGTATTTTAGAGGACAGATTATGCCTGACTCAGGACTGGGTAGAAATTATATAGCTAGGAGAACTAGGCAGTTTGAACATAATGATTCTTGACACCATCTTTTTGCATTAGTTTTGTTTTTCCTTTATTCATTCTGCTGTTTTGGTGACACATCAGTCATCACCTTAGTAAAGACAACAGTTTGGTGCATTTTGTTCCTGAGTGATTATACAAAAGCAAGTAGTATGAATTAAGTTTATAGAATAAAATAGAAGCTTCCAAGCAAACTCATACTGGGAAGTAATAGTCATCATTTCATTTTTCTGTTCTGTTATTATTTCTATCATATGTGTATGTACTGTGTTATTATGCATTGTGGTTGTCTTTTGTAATTCATAATTATTTGTATTTCTTACAATAAATTTAAACACTAAAGCTATTATTTTTTCTTGAAATATTTATCTAATCCAGAATTGATATGCTTTACAAATACCTGATGCAAATAACAAACCTTCTTCACGCCCACAATCTCCCTTTCAAATGCCCAGTTAATTCTTAAAATAATTATTTTGTGTATGATTCCAACTCAGAACCACTGCAGACCCTCAATATAAGTGATGTCACAAGCATTTTCCTTCCTCTGAGTATTAGCTACACTCAGAAGGGGCTGATTAAAAGGAAGAGGCTCTGCAAGCAATTCAAGGAACAGCTGACTGGAATAAGTAACCACTTGTAAATTTATCAGTGGAGGCAATATTCAGAACAAAAGCCGCTAACCAGTGTCCTCACAGATACAAGCAGATTCTCCTTTGCCTGCTAGGCATTCCTGCATTCCCAACTCATGATGAAACAAAGTATTTGAAAAATTTAACACTTCAATTAGTCAGACACAAAACAAAAACAAAACACACACAAAAAACCAAACAACAAAAAAAACCAAACAAAAAAACCCAACAACAACAAAACCCAGTCAAAGCATGGCTTTTTCAGCTACGTATTTCAATATCTGAAATATTGTTATTCAAAACTATTCACATATGGCAACACATGGGCATGACTGGTGTCAAAAGAGTCTTGCCAGAGCAAATAAATCACCTAAGCTTGTTAGCTGGGCCAGTGGGACTAACTGGACATAAAGAAGCATTATTTGGAAGGTCGCCAAATTAGAAGTCATGGCTTGAACTCACAATGCAATTTAAATACACCAGCAGCCTTCCACAGTGTGAACAAGGAAATATACTCAAGGAAAATTAAAAAAACCTTAAGCCTACAGCACTGTATTTCAATAAAGAAAGCAAAAAAAGCCATCAAATCTGCGGCAAATTTTACAAAGCAAAACAAAAAAAGATTTGTATTTCAAATATCGGTGTTTGTTTTGGTCATCATTTGACACCGTGCAAGTTGGAGGAAGTATGAATGTTTTTGATCACAGTTTCAAGATTTTTAGTTGTGGGGTTTTTTTTGAGAATCAAGTATTTTTTTTAATACCCACATTTCTTTCCTTTTCTGAGCATCAAAAAACCCCAAAGTGGTAAAAGACAAGAGGGCTAAAGACCAAGTTCACTCTTGTGGTGTAACCAGTTCTACAGATGACAGTGTGTGCCATAGTGGAGCTATTTTCATTCCAACAGGATGCACCCTGTCAGTCACACAGTAACTCTTCATGTTTTTCAGCAGGATCTCACAAAGGACATTATAGAACTGTTATCATATCCCCAACTCCAAAGCAAAATTGAACATACAAATTAGGGGAAATGCTTTTCCTGGGATGACTCACAGAAATAAAGGCAGATTGTTCAGATCTCAGTCCAGCATTCCAACCAACAAATAACATTTCTTTAAGAGCCACAGAAGAACTACAATCAAAAATACCTTCCAAGAGATTATTTTAACAAGCTCTTCCTGCCCACCTCCATCCCTTTTCATGTTTTCCAATTCATACAGAACGAATGTTTAAAGCTGCACCAGGGGAGGTTCAGACTGGACAGTAGGAAGCATTTCTTTACCAAGTGGGTGGGCAAACACTGGAACAGGCTTCCTGGAGAGGTGGCCAACGCCTCAAGCCTGTCAGTGTTCAAAAGGCATTTGGACAATGCCCTTAATAACAAGCTTTAACTTCTGTTCAGCCCTGGAGTTTTCAGGCAGCTGGACTAGATGATTATTACAGGTCACTTCCAACTGAAATAATCTATTCTAGTCTAAATAGTTCAGTCATTTTCTTATATTGCAGTATGACTGATTACCTGGAAGAGCATCCTTACTACTCAGAAAAATCACTACAACTGGCAGAAGTAAATCCAGTAGCGTAAAAAGAGTAAATCACTTACTTTTGCATCCACTTCAGGATCATCAAAGAAACCTTCTGGCAAAGCTTCAGCAGTGTTTTCTTTCCTGAAATATTTGATTACTATTAGCCCAAGTTAACACTTTACAATCTGCTTTATTGCGGAGTTAAAAAATAGTCAAGAATGAATTTCATAATCCTTTCTATAAGTATGTAGAAACACAGCAAGTTTTTTAAGCCCTTAGTTTTATCTACAACCATCAAAACTTCGTCCTTCAGCTTAGTCTTCCATCACTTTGAAGGAACTGCACAGAAAGGTTTAAATCTCACTGTTAAAACAAGAACTGTAGCTTATATTTCTTAAACTGTTCTTTCCAGTGTTGAAAGAACACTGAACACCCAAACATATTAACAGCATAGTTGCTACTTCTGAAAGACTAAACCATGGTCTAAAAGAGTGCTCAAGTGAGCTGAACCCTTACTACAGAACAAGCAGTTTTCTTTAAACAGTAGAAAGCAGTGGTTGACACTGAGCTCTCACAATACCCTGTGTTAAAATTTGCTAACAGAGATGTCTAACAGACTCTGTGTGACATTGTTCTATCTCTTCTCCTGTCGCTATGGTGCAAGACACCTGTCTGAAAAAATGCCTGAGGCTGACATATATACCAACTATTCTGAGTGCAGCTTAACAATATGACGAATTTCTAAGTGATCACACTCTATTTCCTGGAAGATAAGTGTTTATTTACAATTCCTAAGACTATCAATATTTGATTTGAGTGCTTACCTTTCGACTACCTTCTCTTGTATCTCTGCTTTCTGTATGGATCCTGAATGGGAAACTATAGGAGCAGCTGGAGTTTTGGTGTCAAAAAAGTCTATAAGAAAGGACAGAAGTCCATGACAAAAAGAACAGCTGTTCAGGCATTTTCTAAAATTCCTACTGGACAGGAATTTCAGTTAGTACCTTACTGAATCAAGGGAAGAACAGCCAGACATTACTTCCCTTGACAGCATCAGACAATTAGAACATAAAATCAATAAGCATGCTGAGAAACCACCACACAATAACAGGAGATGCTTTGCTAGTTTTTCTCTACTTCCAGTAATACACGCCCTCACCATCACCTAATGGCAATAATTAGAAATATAAAATAAAAACCTTTCATCATCAGTTAAATCACAGGTTCTCCTTACTGAATTACTTACCATTTCAGTCAGCATTACCTGCAGGCAGAGAATTAGCTATTACTTCTTGAGCTGGAGGTGGAATTTCAGTTTTATGCACAACAGAAGATTTGCTTGATTGTTCTTGTTCCTCCTCTTCATCATCGTCGTCATCATCATCATAATTCCCTGACAATAAACTGGGACCTGGGCCCTTGGAAAGCTGCACATTGGCACTGTCTTGCGCCGCTTCATCAAAAAAATCTGCTGGCAGCCTGGTAAAGAGTCCACAACACAACTGTTTGACACTTTCACACCAGTGATTCCAGTCCAGGACCAGCAGCCTGGTCCCTCTGTGAGCGATACAGGCTGTGAGACACTGAGCAACACCTTGAACTGCACAGCTGCCAACACAGCCACTCTCTGAGGGCACCACACACTTGGGGCTCTCATTTTAAGTTCCCCAGAAAGGCCCAGGTTAATTTCAAAAACACATTTCAGATCCACTTTTCTATTTGGATATTCACTACCAGAAACATTAATCAAAATAACCCGTAACAAATTGCAATGGTGGCTAAAGTAATTATTTTTCCACATCCAAAGTAATTTGCTACTTATTTTGGGTACCTACTGCTGTCTAGGACTGCAGTTTAGAACAGCCACACAGGCTCAGCAATGATAAAACATACATTTGCTGAGAATAGCTGCAGCCTCCAAGCCAAACATTTTTCCACATTATATTTTCAACTCATACCAACAAGTTCAAAAATAGACAAACCTCCCAAGTGTTAATTTTGCACACAAATTCAAATTCCTACAAGGAAACAGCATGTGGCACTTATGCAAGAATAATTTATCCTGTGAAGTGCAGAGGAGACCCACAGGAGTCACCTGACATCTGCCAACCCTGCAAAGATGTCTGAATACCATCAGAAATTTTTAGTGGCAATTGAGACGCTTAACCCAACCCCTTGAAGTCAAATACAGTCCTATATTTGTAAAAGTTCAACTGCAGCATATGCACTTAGATGAATTTCAAGTGACAAAAACCATCCTAATGAAGACCTGTCAATGACATTTGTTAGCAGGTTTTGTTAATAAATATAATTTAATTATATATTCAAAATTTGTCTTAATTTCAGACTGCCACCTCTTCTGTAGTACGTCAGCATTATTAGAGTACATGCTACAATCTAGTTATGTTCAAACTGTGTAACAGCACCACATTTCAATCCTTAAAAGTCTGTCAGTGACAGTAAAAGAGTTTCTGTTTTCTCAGAAACTCTTAAAGAGTTTATACAATTATCTCATCTGCACCCAGGAAGATGCTGCCATGTTCAGGAATATAAAACTCTGTTAGAAAACAAGCAGAAGCAGGGATCTGCTGACTCTCTGAATCTTTGCCCTTGGTTAGGAAGCAGAGACAAGGAAGAGCTGGGCAAGAATGCAGCTATTGGTAGTTAGAAAAAATTCAAAGTTAATAACAAGATCTACTTACCCAGACGAAGACGTGTGTGGCTTTTCGTCTGTACCTATACAACAGCCAAGAGTCACTTCTTAAAATCCATACTTTTAAAAGAAATATCCCTCAGACTTCTATGACAGCAGCAAGTTCCCAAATGCACATATATTTAACAATCTCATATATTTACATATGGTAAATATATGAGTCTGGTAGCACCAAGGGGAAAAAATTAACTGTCTTTCCTTTGGCAAGAACTTTGGTGCATGATTTGAGGTAAATCAGTGGCTTGATCCCACTGAAAAGGAGTAACACCACTTCGATGCAAGTGCTCCTACTGCTTAACTTACACTGCTTCTCGCTCTATTTGGGCCAATTTAACCCAATACCCAGAAGAAAACCAGGTAAACTTCCAAAACCACATCTTTCTCCTGACACGGAACACACAGAGAAAGAGCGAGCAAACTTTTTCCCTTTTCAGCAGCAACAGGCTGACATTAACTCACCAGTCTGGTGTATTCATCCTAACTTCCACAGGAACAAAACCAAAAACATGCAAGATGTAAAATGGATGGATCCTGGCAAGCATTTCTCTCTCATTACCTTTTACTCTCTTTAGGTCTGTATTTTCTGTCTCAACTGTTTTTCTCTTGACAGGATGAGACGATGTGTCAGCAGCTGAGCCAGTGGCCGTCTGCTTTGTGCCTTTTAATTCTGCAACTCTCTGTAAAGAAGTAAAAATTCAGGACACGTTACTAGCAGTAACTTCTGGATTGCAGCTTAAAATACAGTGCTTTTACAACAGCTCATCAAAGTGAGCTAATACCTTTCTAGAATAAGATCACTGAAACAGACACCACATGTACCAAAACAAAGACCAGTGTTTCTGTCAGCCTCCGGAATGTGACATGGAGTAAGAGGAACTGACACTCAGACAAGGGAGGCTGTACCAGTAAGGAAGGAAGGACTACAAGCAGTGACACTGCCAGCAGTAAGGCACTGGAGAAAAGACCAAGAAGGCTGGATTCATTCTAAAGTCCTGGAATATTAAGTGTTTTAAAATTAAAACACGGCACTTTAACAGCATGAAAGACATGTCACTGTGCCTTGCCACAGTCATCTAGTCTGAATGCAAGCAATGAACTGGAACCCCTCGGTTCCTTTGGTCTTTTCCTCAGTAGCTGTAAAATTAAACACAGTCTTTCAGTTTTTGCTAAGAAGTAGCAGCAGAACTTAAAAGGATTAAAAAAAAAAACCACACCATATCTAGGGTTGCATCCAAGTTACAAACTCCCTGACTTGCTTTACAAGTTTTTCATCTAAATTATGAAGAAAACAAAAAGCGTATTTTCTTAATCGCACACAATGCTGTCACTTGACAGCTCACAGGCCCCAGACCAAGTTCGGGGGGGTTTCCAAGTCCGAGCTGCAGACAAGTGACAGCCAGAAGCTGTCGCTAACGTGGTAACTGCTTCACCTGAGGAGCGGACCCCTGAAAGACACGGGACCCGCTTTGAAGCGCTGGTTTTTCAATCCGTGCACAGGCTTTAAGAGGACAGACCCCAGACGGAACCGCCAGGCTTGTTCCCAAACTCGTCCCTCATCCCGGCGGGCGCTCCGCGGCTCCCACTGCCGCACAGAGCCGGGAGCTCCGGCGGTGTGACCTCTCCCCAATCCCTCCCCTTTCCACGCGCTGTCCCAGCGCTCCCGAACAACAAAGCCCGGCCGAGCCGCGCACCCTCCGCACTCTCCACTCACCTCGCGGTGCTGCTTGCCCAGGACGTGGGTCTGCCACAGCAGCTCGCCCTTGACGGGCGCGTTGCACAGCGAGCAGCTCAGGTGCCCCAGGCTGTTGTACGTGTCGGCCGCGTTAAGGGAAGCACCGTGCGGAGTGCGGACCCCCTCCCTCCATCCATCCCTCCCAGCCTCCCTCCCTCCCCGCCGAGCTCCAGGGAGCCCGGTGCCGAGGATATTTGGCGAAGGGCGAGTCGATGCGCTTCTTGCCCGCGTTCTGGCGCTGCTTCTCCCGCATGAGGCGCCGCAGCTCCTCCTGCCGCACCTGCTTCCGCCCCGCGCCCGCCCCGGCCGCCGCCATCTTCCCCCGGCGCGCGGGGCGCAGGGGCGGGGCCGGCGCGCGCCGTGACGCCACCGGGAGGCGCCGGGAAGGGCGTGAGGGGGAGGAGGAAGAAGAAGAAGAGAGGTGGATTCGCTGCCTTCTCGGATTGTTCATGAAATAAGCCTTTGGAGCGCCAACAGGACTCGGTAGACATAGCAATCCAGCTGTGGGACGCGTCTCTGGATAAACTGCCTGAAATGTATCCCGCCCCTCACGCCAAGCCACCCAAATAAGTGGCTTAACAAATAATAAAACTACATCCCAGATATCCAGATCCAGAAACCACAGAATTACAGAGTGGGTCAGGTTGCAGAGACCACAGTGGTCATCTGGTCCAGCTTGCCAGCTCCAGCAGGGTCATCCCAGAGCACACGGCACAGGATTGTGTCCTCCTGTGAGGGAGACTCCAGAGCCTCCACGGACAACCTGTTCCAGTGCACGGTGTGAAACACAACTGTCTAAAGTGCTTTTTCTTTGGTTTGTTTTTTTTTTTTTTTTAGAAGAGCCCAGCTTTTTCAAAGCTCTGTCTCATTGCCAATCGCAGGAACACCGGAGGCCCCAAACCACGGTGCCCCCTTCGGGTGGCCCTGCTCGCCCCGCGGGTGCTCCCAGCGCCTCCCGCTGCCCTGCACAGTGCACACAAGTGTGCACCTTCCCCACTAAAATACAGCCCAAATGCAGAATTTAGTGACTACAACATGACCAAGGACAGCAGAGAACTTTCCGTGTTTTATTTTTATCTTTTCATTTATCATAGTACAGTAATGTAAGTTAACAACAACAAAAAAATTCTAGTGCCAACTTCCGTGGTGTCAAGTGCTTCACTCCAAACCACGAGTGTCCATTAGAAGTCAAAAAGTGTTGCTCCAGGCTTATAGCGACAATACCTTCCAGAGAACTTGGTGACAGAGGTTGCCACTATAATTTTGTGCTGTTTCCAGAGAGCAACCAATCCCATGGCTCCAGACTCCACAGTTCCCTGAATGTCAGGTTTGGTTCATCTCACACCAGCCCACGGGATCTGGGAGAGAAAATGGGCCAAGGGAATGTGCAATTCAATTTCCATTTTGATAAAAGACAAATCCTGTGGTGCATTTTGCCAGGATGGCAAGTCCAAGGTGTGTAAACACAGCCAGAGCAACACAGCAAGTAGAGGAAGACAATGGGATAAGTGCAACTAAGGCAAAAGGGAGTAACTTCTGTTTTGACATGATCACAGCAGATGGCTGGGCTGAGGGAATGATTCAGTAGCAAAACAGGTATCACAGTACACCTGGACTACAGAATCAGTGAGACTATAGCTTAAGCTTGATTATTTATATTTACACATTCTGAAGAATATTTTAAATTTCCTTTTCCTTCCTCTTCCTCCCACAATTGTAGTCTGCTGCACTTTTCAAAAGCACAGACGCTTGCTTTTACTGAATTTAAGGCTATTATGACAAAAAAAAGTTTACGACTCCCCTCTTGAAAACTAAGTATAAAAGTCAATTCATTCTAGAATGTCTTGGATAACTCTAAATACAACCATCTGTTTCCCAAAACAAATCAACTCATTTTTAGATTTGGAAGACAAAAAAATTTATACTGCAGAAGCTGGTCTTCATACACAAACTTCTGTCCTGGAAACCAAACCACTTAGCACTGCAAGGTAAGTTTGGCTCAGGACACCCACCCTCTGCTGAATACAGATGTGCTGTGGGAGAGGTTCACCATCCCTCTCTTTGCCTCAAAGTACCAGATCATCAAAAGACCTGCTACAGGACATCCTAAAGTTAATCCACCTTGCTTTAAGACAGGCTGAGGATGTACTCATACAAGCACTTCTAAGGAAGCAGCAATTTCTGGGAAAGAGTGCTGGGAAGACAATGTCTGCCTGTAAGTGTTCTCACCCAAGAGAGAGAACTACACAGGAACAGCAGAAATGGGCACAGTCCTAGCCATGACCACAGCTCCCAGTTCTCTCCATGGGCACAGGAGGATACTTGTTTATTGTACGTGCACCTGTGAAAGCTCCATGCATTAGAGAACCCACGTTTGGAAGGGTGAGGATCCTTTCCATCACAGGAAAGTGGTTGATTTTGCATTCCCTGAATTAGGCAAGTGTTGCTGGTGGTTTAAGAGTCAGCTGAATCTAGTCCAGAAGCAGCCACAGGCTAGGCAGGGCTTCACAAAAATGACTACAACCAACGCTTCCTCCCCTTAACCTTAAAGTGCTGGGAAAATGCAGCATGACCAGACTAGTTAGCCTAGGAAAAAACTTCCACAATCCTACCATACCATATCCTAACATGATAGATAAGGTTCCTAGGAGTTTAAACTATGAAATCCTCCAGAGATACTGATAAGAGAATTTCGTAAGGAAAAAATATAAGCTTGGAGTAACTGGTTAACAGCAAAAATCATGGCAACTCAAATCTTGGTATGGTCAACCAGCATTTTTAGAATACAAGTGACCCTTTGTAATGCTCAGCTATCACTTCATTTGTTCAATGGCATTTTTCACTGAAAAAAAAATGTTCCTCCAATTACAAACATCAAAGACAATACTGTAATAATAATAACACTTCAGGTATTACTTAAGCTTTATAACTTATTACAAGTTAAGATCTTTTGACATACATTTCCTATTTTTATCTTGAAAGGACAGCTAACCTTAAAACACATGGATAATGGCTCACTACCTAAGGGCCAATTCTAAACATTCTCGGTCTGACCTATTTGGGATGAAAGATCTTTATTTCTTATACAGGAAGAGGCTCCTTACCAGTCCCTGCCTCGCCAGCCACTGTGTCTCTGGCTGACCTCCCAAGGAGGAGCATCAGTGAAAAGGCAGCTCCTACACATTTATTATGTTATCTACAGGTTGACATGTTCTGCAGGCTGGTCAGAGCCTCTGGGCAACCACTGCAAAGCTGGCTGCACCCACTCGAAGTTACTGTCTCCTGCAAAAGCTGACTTCTCACCTAGCAGAGAAGGTTAAGCATGGCACACATCTGACTGTGAGAATCAGTCATAACCCTCACACAGATGGCATTGCTAAAATAAAGCTGTGTCTCTTTGCAACATGTTATAAAAATTCACTGATTGCCTTAACATAATGGAAATAATCACTGCGTTTTCCCATTAAATATAGCATCATGAATTCAGTAAAATCAGAAAAAAGTATTAAAAAACCCTTTCAAAATAGCTCCATAGTTATACCTTGCTTGAACTGAACCCTTGGTATTTGAGCAGCATGAGTAATCTCATTTCATTTCTCAACATAACGCAAGATAGAACACAAATAATAAAAATACAAATAATCTATAAAAACCACAGTACATCAGAAATCTATGTAAAAAACATACGTCTGTATCAAGGAGCTCAGTAACAACTTAAAGCACCACTCAAAATTAAGTACCATACATGTTACAGTACATTCCATTTATTATGACAATTTAAGGCTAAAATAGGTACGACTCCCTTATAGTCAAGCTTTCTTATATTTATAAATGCATACAAACATTAAGTAGATACAAATGCGTAGGGTTTTTTATTGCTCTGAACTGTCTACTAGAATGTCCAACTTTCCCAGATGTTGTCTCAGTTTGCCTTTTTCAATCAAGCTGAAGTCCTACAACTGCAACTTACGGCACTTGTACAATTATAGACCTTCTTTGATTTGAGCTGTAAATAAATTCAAAGATATATCAGACAAAACTGCCCACCACTGAAAACTTCATAACTTAGTTAACTAAACTATCTTATCGTCCGTAAGAGACACAATTAATCACAAAGATTAGTTCTGCCATTCTTCAGGAAGGATTTTCTTTTCAAAATAATAGTTCTAACCAAGCGGCAAACAAGACAACCAGCAAGAAATGATTGACTGGTACCAGTCTAACAGACTGGGCTTTGGGAAAAAAGAAAAAGAAAGCTGGATATGTGCTCCAAAACAAAGAGCAAACTTTTCTTCTTGCTCATAGAGCAATTATGTTTCCTAATTATGTAAGGCGACGCCTCATTCTGCCAGTGCCAAATTCTTTGACTGTAGCTTGTCCATTTCTTGACCAATATTCCCCTCAATGGTATCACACTGGGCAAGAAAAACCTGAGAATAAGAAACAAACAAATGTTATTGGATACACAATTTGGCAGTGGGAGGTGCTTCTGAAGAACTGAAACTGCAGTTTCTATCGTGGATTTGAAGATGTCAACTCAAGAACCACTTTCCAGTTGATTTGGTAATAGTTTATCCACACCTGCATTTACCCAGAACCCAACAGAAACATGACACTGGATAAGGCAAGAGCATGGCTGCCCATCATCACCAGTCCTGATGCTGACCTACTGAGTTGATCCAAAGTGCATAAACAGCAATAAGAAACATAAACGTTTAGACAAGTTAACGTTTCATTCAGTTTGGAAAATGACTTCTAAGCTCCTTTCTAAAACACATATTTCAGAGGCCAAGGCTGGGAGGGACAAACCTGCTTAGTCAAATCTAAAACAAGCTTTCATTAAACCAAGACCTTTTCCCCTTAAGACTACAAGGGACCATTGAAAGCTCATCTTCATCAGTAAGTAGCTGGTGTTCCTCAAAAGACAAAAGGCTCCTTTCCAAAAAGGGCAGTCCACAGCACCTGAAGCTTTCTTAGAACCTGCCCGGGAGTTCTCACAAGTAGAGCAACGTACGGAGAGCAATTAGGAGCCAGCAGCCCCTGGTCACTTTGCTCATCCTGTACACAGCACAACACACCAGCACCTTAAGCCAATAAATTGTTTTAGACCAACCCCAAGGTATGCAAGTACAGTGCAGTGCAATTTCGGGGAAAGACTCTCCCACTACCTCTTGATGTTTTGCCCTTGTTTTTGCTATGTCTGCACCAGACTCTGACAGTCAAACCAGTTATTTCATGTTATTTATACTAAAATGACACTAAGAAAGTGCTTTCCTTCTAGAGCAGCAAACTGCCTGTGCCACGTGAATGTTCCTCAACCATCACACTGCTTTGAATCATCTGTTTCCAACTCATCCCCTGAGCTGTCATCAACTCACATCTATAAGAACTTGAGTGATGAAAAAGTGAAGGTGGTTAACAACTGCAGTTGCTGGCTGCTACTGTTTCATATTTATCTCCCCACTCCTGAAGATGTGTGACCGCCAGCAGTAGAAGGCAGTTAATAGCTCCCCCTTGCTTTCATGGATACTTAAGAGTAGTAAGCATAACTTGCCACTGTTTTCTTGT
Organism: Orthonyx spaldingii; assembly: GCA_013397795.1. Classification (NCBI taxonomy): domain Eukaryota; kingdom Metazoa; phylum Chordata; class Aves; order Passeriformes; family Orthonychidae; genus Orthonyx; species Orthonyx spaldingii. The sequence continues at coordinate 35,982 of VZTJ01004724.1, forward strand.
TCTTGCTCTGGAAAAACAAACTTGTTGACAGCTCTGGTCTGAAACCCCTTAGGATTCTTCTGCAGTCCACAAAGGGTTCATAACCTACAGCTGCATAACACTGTGCCTATAAAACCACATAAATAATTCTGATATCTGCTCAACAGAGTCTGTTTTATGCTTTATACACAAAGCCCCACTTACTTCTGCTGTAACTTCACCCAAGAGTGGAGATCCAGTAGCTTCCACAAAGTTGGTAACAGCCACAAGTCTATTACAAAGTTTTGCTGCTTTGGTTAGGCACATGGAATCAAGAATGTGTTCAGAACCCCACACAGCACAACTACACCAGCACCACCTTTGTCTCCATTTGCATTATCTGAACTTATCTCAGCAACTGAGTACAAAGTGCTTTGTCCCCAAAGCTGTAACTAAAACCATTTCTCCTATGAAGCACTTCTTGGTAGGCCTTCTTCTAGAATAGATGGCTATTCTAAAAAACTTGTGACACGTCAATGGGAAGTATTTAATAAGGTTACAGTAAAAGGCAAAATCTTTCAACTCTATATATGTATGCAAGGTACTTCCACAAACAATTTTTAGGAGCCCAACCTGAGACTAAAGCTAGCACAGTACAAATAAAAAGAGTAATACAAGTAGCATTACCATTCATTTATGTAAGTTTGAGTGGAGGGAGCTGAATTCCAGTATTTATGGACAAACCTTGAGTTCAAGGAAACAATGCCTAGGAATCTACAAGCATCATACAATACCAAAGCAATTAAACCCTCCATCCCCAGAACAGCTGCTCTTCTGTACAGACTTTAAAGACCTACTGTCTATAGAAAGTTGGTGCATTGCAATAGAAGCTAAATTTTCCAAAGAACACCTCTGGCAAGGTGTAGGTCAGCAGGAGTTAACAGTTGACTGCATCCTTGTGCCCAGACCTCAGTCATTACTCCAGGCCACCAAGATCCAAACAAGGAGGAATGATCACTCCTGTTGTCTTTACAAATTATCAGAATTACTTCACATCATCAGGCAGCCATAAGACGAACCACTAATGTAAATGATAAACATTATCTGAAAACAGCATCAACTATGAAAATCTGTATTTTTGTGTGCTGTTTTATAAAGCTATTAAAAATCTCTCAAAGGGAGGTCATACAAAATACCAATGCAAGAACAAACACTAAGAAAAATCTGAATAGCTCATTTTCACAAACTCTTGGTATACAAGTGCCCAGCATTTATGGGGGGAAAAAAAGAAAAAAAATCCACCAAAAACAAATCAAGAAAACTCACCTGAACCCTCTTCACCAACCCCTTCTTTTTCAGTTTGCAATCACTGAAATTCTCTGGCAGATTCTGCAGTAAAATAAGCAAACAAGTTGATGCAGCTTAATGCTGAAATTAATACATTAGACTTACAGCAAAAACTGGAATTATCAAAGAATCCTCTGAACAGGCATCCTGAAAATGCCATGACTGCTCAGTGAGGATGATTACACAGGAAAGACTATATAAGAAAAAGTCATTAAAATGTCAGGGATGCAGCATGCTGACTGCAAAGAACCGAGCTAGCAGATCTACCACGTGTCTTTAGGGAATGTACAGCAACAGACTACACACACTTTTTCTTCTGTGGTATGTGTTACCTGTTCTGCTGAGCTTCATCTTCAGGTTTTTTTCAAAAGTTATAACATGAACCAATTTCTTACAAATACGTTAACTCAATCACTTGCCGTCATTAGAATGTATCATTAGTAATGCAGCCATTGCCAGTCTCAGCTGTACATCTGATCATCTCTGCAATGTACTCAGGGAAGGCAACAGATGTGAAGTGTTACACAGTGTCAGCTTTTAATTTAATTCAAACGGCATCATTTTCTGTACTCCTACCACCCATTATGTTCATGTATGTCATCCTGGCAAATGTTATATGCTTTGTCCTTTTCGAGCTGTGTGAGTTGAAGTGTTGCTGGGGAATGGTGCTCATTTCATACATGATTTCATCTGTACAGATGATTATCATTATATAAAGTTTATGTGAACATTATTAAAAACATTGTGTTCTCACCAGTGAAGATGCATAAAAACCTTGGGAGTTTCTCACTAGTCTACCTTTTATTTTCCACCCTAACTCCAGATCAAGACTAGGTTTCCCTATACTAATCTGTTTCATTTCAGCCAAAATGTGAGCCCAGCTGGGAAGTTTAGATACATAAACTTTTGTAACAATCAAAAGAACAAAAAGAGGCACTCTTTTCTTTTATGGTTCAGACAAATGGTTTCTACTCCTCCTGTCTGTTGCCCACGCTGTGTGCACTGCTGTGACGCACTTCAGCTGGGCTGTTGGTTGTGTCACCTTCCTACGGGAACACTCCTTAACTCCTCTGTTTCACCTGTGTTTCCCTCCTGGTTCCCAACAGCATGATGGCTGAAGTAGAAAGCTACAACCTAGCTGCCATTACTGAAACTTGGTAGGACAAACCCATGACTGGAGTCAGGAGATGGCATTGCAAGGAGGTTGGACTAGATGACCATGAAAGGACCCTTCCAACCATAACTATTCTATGATTATATTCTATGATAAACGGGCAAGATGCACTGCAGGCGCTCACACATTACAGCCTCAAAGACTCATTTCTTGTATGCACAACACTCATGTTTTATACAAGAAACCCTCAAAACCAACCACTGTTTACACAGTAAAAAATGTGTGCATTTCTCTGTTCTTGAGTATTCTTTTAACTAAGAACCCAGCATTCCTCTCTGAGCACTGCTTCTTATGGAATACAGATTCTCTTGTAATTTCTTTCCCCTCTCCCAGCTGATCTCTTAATAAAACCACCTCCCTTGCCACAGAACACCACCCTCAGCTCTGCTCAAGTTCCATTTGTTCTGGAACTGTTTCCAGTAACAATTTTTAAGTTTAGTGTTGCCACCACGTTTTTTTGTTCTCCTCTTTTGGTTCCTAAACCACAGATCCCAGTACATAATACCTGATGCCTGAACCTACTTTATAGCAGTGTAGTCAATCGATAAAGAAAACTAGTAAAATTTATTATTTATGGCTATCTTATCAGAACCAAAGGGACACTATTATTAACACAAGCAGTCTTCCACACTAGCAGTAATATTTTGGGCTTGTTATCAAATAGTTTTAAAACAAATAATAAAAACCACTCTGCTACTCATGGCACCAACACTAATCAGTTGCAAAAAAAGATTTTTATTGACACGCCATCCATCTAACAAAAAGCTTTTTCATTAGTTTCATTCAAAAATCCAAATGAACAAATAAGTATTTTATTGTGTAGTTTTTAGTGACTACCAGCCCTTCTTAAACTAATTAGTAAACTGGATAAGTAGACCGGTTTTTTTAAAAACCATTATTAAATGGCAGCACTTGTCAATGGATTTTCCTAATGCAGAAGTGGTAACTAAGAATTCTACCCTCACTGAGGGAAGACAGTATTTTTATGCTTGTAGGGAAAAGACCCAGGGTATAATTAAAGAAAACTGAAAAGTTACAAAAACTGTAGTCGGCATACATGCTAAGGGGGGATGAAATGGAGGATAGAGCAGGGTGGAAAGTTACCAACCCACTTATAACAACATGGAACATTATAGGGAGAAAATGCAGTTGCTACTCCCTGGATGAAATGCGGTCAGCACGCCCAACTTCCCACACACAACATATGCTAAAGGGGCCTAGAGAGAGGCTGGACTGGGGACACCACAGCCAGGGTCTGTCCAAATCCTTGCAAGAGGGGGAATGGGGTGGTACCTTGTAGCTGATAAGCCATGTAACAGCTGGCACCCACAGAAGGAAAAGGATTTCCTGCTGTTGAAACAGCAACTGTGGTAAGATCACAGATGCCCACCTGCATCCCAAATTTTACCTCAGATGCAATACTAATGTACAGCTGCAGCCCCAAAGGTCACCTCTGATGCAATGTTGGGACTACTCCCCTCCAAAGTAAAACCACCCCTCACTGAACTTGATGCATGACTAGAGGCACTGTAGCTCCACCTAAATGTAAAAATAATATAAAAGTAAGTTAAAAATGGTGTACAAATAGGAAAGACTCCATGATGGAGGATTAGAGCTAGTTAGTATATTGCTTTGAGTAGTCTTTGCAGCCAGATACTATCACCAGCAATCCTGTCACAATTCTCCATTTTATTAATAAAAGAGTGTTATTCTGTAAACTGTTAGAGTGGGTCCTTCAAGGGCACTAAGAATCACTGGCAGCACGTAACATATTTGGCTGTGGATCCCAGGAGGGGGTCCCTGAATCTTGCCTGGGGCACCAACAGACCAATTAAAGGTGTGGAGGCCCAGGAGGGCCTTTCTGTTTGCATGTGACCCCAGGCAAGTCAGCTGAACCACCCTCGGGTCAAGTGGACTGCTCAGGGAAGGGTGCCCATAACAGGACCCTGATAGACTGGTGGGGCACAAGGGTCTCAGCTAACCTGGGGCACTGACACACAAATCAAACAGAAAGGGTTGGAGAAAACCTCCCCTTTCACATGGCATTGCTCCTTGAGCTTTAGAAATACCTTCCTCTGAAGCTCTGTTTTCCTGTTTACAACTCATGCTGAGAGATTAAAGAATTATAGTAAGAAATGCTTATCACATTTTTATTGATCCAGCTAAATTCAGAAAGTTTAGTAATAGGTTCTCATCTTATTGTAAGTAGAAAAACTTCCCAGACGTCTGGGAAATGTTTGTTACAGGCACAATTATGGGTTTTTTTCAGAACACTACTTTCTTTTTATCCTTGAAATGTTAATTTGGTATTGATTTACCCAATGACAAGTATAGCAGAGACAAGGAGACAGTTACATTTCATCAGAGCAGCATGGTAATTTCACTAAGTTCTACAGAGGAAATACAAGCAAAAAAAAAATCCTGAAGAAAGGAGGATGGGCCACCAGAGCATAATCGAGTCAGTAACGCTATGAACGTCCTCAATGCTGATACATGCAATTTGACAGATTTTTCGTGAACTTTTATTAACAAAATCAGTGACTGGTATTACAGAAGAGAAAGCTTTTTTCAGTTTTTGGAACAATCTGTTCTCTGCAGTATTGTCCTTCTAGATTAAAAAATCTGCCATTTAATTGGAGACCATCTTGAGGATAAAGTGAGTGCCCAGATTGTGATATTGGTGAAAGCATTCACGTAAACTAGAGCTGGTTCACAAGTACATTCTGTCATGACTGTGGATTTAAATCTTCCTACTGATCTCAGAAAAACTTTCCTTTTTTCTTGAAAAAGCCTTTCAGATATTTAAAAACCTGAGCCAGATGACCAAGTAAAGCATTTCCTGTGTTCTTCTCACTGAGATTTGTAATAAGTAGTGCATTTTGACTTCTACTCCTGGAAATGTTTTAACTGCTGAAATAAACAGCACTTCTGCTAATGCATACACACAAATCTTCAATTGTTGAACAAGACTCAACTGCATTCTTCCTGAAGTTCTAAGATCTGTGGCTTATGGCAATGTCTGACTGTGTCACAACATTAAAAATTTGTAAGATGCTTGCTGCTAAGATCTTACAGTCTTAGAAGCAGTGAAAGCAGTAGCTGTTTAAACACATTTATGTTACAATATTTAAGTTACAGCTGCTCTACCCAAAAGCATCCCTTCAAGATTTTTCTTTCGCATCTCTGCCAGTGACAATACTGTATTTTTTCTCTCACACCTCACTACTGTATGACTATAAACTTACTTCTCCACCTTTCAAATCCCGTCTTTTAAATTCACAATTGTTGAACACACGGTGTCTAGTAAAAGTATTTCGTTCCAAACACAGCTCCTCTAATTAATGTACTTGTCTACTACCAGTAAGAGAGTGATACTTCTAGAAAACAATATGCAAGCTTCCTTACCCTTATCTCTCTGTAACCAACCAAATCTCATTTTCTATCAAGCTGTAGTTTTGAGTGATCCAAATAACACACAGCAGCCAAGACACTTCAATGAGCTGTGACAATGATTCTGCCAAATAAAAGAACTGAACCATTTATAGTGTGAGCTTGCTGGTATGTTCAGCTTCTACAATGCAGCATCCATTCTTCTCAGTCAGTCACACTTTTCCCCTCTGAATTTTTTAACTTGCTGTTGACAGAATCAACAGCACCTCTATATGTTCAATAGCATTTAACAGATGTGTCAGAACTAGCTTTTTACTTGGTTACCAAAAAGAATGCTAATTACTTGTATAAACCAATTCTATGATACAGATAAAATACTTTACTGCTTTGTATCTCTAGTTACCATTTTTTACTCCAGTGGAACCCATTTATTGTTCATACACACCCCTTAATACCATTCTGTACTGCTGCCTCCATACACTGCACAACCACAGTACAGCTGAGTACTGCCTCAGGAAGTCGGTGGCCTGTTCATCTGATCCAATGTAATAATTCCAGCACACTGAACTCCCACATTTAATGTAAAGATTCCACCCACCTACATGTATTTTATCTGCAAGATTTCACAGAAGTCCAGTTTTCATGACAAATCTCATAGCCAGCTTTGTATATTAAAAGAAACAAATATGTGCAATGTAACTGCAATCACCAGTAATCCAAGCTCTCACTTATTTCTTAAAAAAAAAAAAAAAAAAAAAAGAGAGACTTTTCAGTGTCATAGGCTCTTGTACAACAAAGTAACAAACAATTATTACAAATTTTGAAAGACACTAATTATAATTAGTCTTTGCTCTGGCTGCTCCACTTTCTCAAGAAACAAAACGTCAAGAAACAAAGCACAGGGACGCCACAATTTCCCAAATCTAAACACCAAGTCACTAGAGTATAAATCTTCTAAAACGTTGTACTGGGCCTAAAATCCCTTGTCCAGTACTATTTTAGAGTATTTTGGATAAGGAGATAAATCACAGCATGCTTTCTGTTTAAACCACACAAAAAGTAACAGAATTAAAAGTAAACTTGGGAAATTGAGTTTGGATTAATCAGGAAGCAGTGAAACAGTTTTACAAGGCTGCCTGCTGGGTTCCAGAACCGCACACCCGAATACAAGTACCGACATTTCTTCTAAATAGGATTTGGTATCAAAAATTGAAGGGGTCAGAAATTAGCTTTAATTCCATCCAGTCAAGACAGTTGACACCATATTGATATTTCCATGACAGCACATAGTAAATCTGCCACTTCAAACAGGAAATCAGTTACAGGGAGTCTTTATGTCTAACAGCATTCAATAACTGTCAGCATAATATTCTCCTTTATATGAGGCACAAAAGGAAAGAGAAATCTGAAGACTTCAAAATACTTAGATGACAGCAATTTTTAAAAAGTATTTAGAACTGTTGGCTATAACAAGTAACAAAGACTAGGTTATCATCATAGGCTCACAATATAAAAGTGGGAAATTACTTAGTGAGCTTCCCACCACTCCTAGGAACACATCCATATTACACAGCATTTGATGATGGCCAATTCAAATTATTACTCTTTGATTTAGTCTGCTGTTGAACTTTTCCAAAGTGTCCATCAATTAAACTACATTTGTTTCACCAGTTATAGGTCTTTGCATGGCATCTTTCTGAAAAAAAAATCCAATTAAAGGTCACTGTACTAAGGAGGAGACCAAAGACACCACTACCACAGAAAGGCAGCATTTTTCCTTCAGAGCAGGATATTAAGATCTTGATATGCAACATAATTATATAATGAAGCTTACAGAGAACGACCAGCAGACAGAGAAACAGAATAAGGAAATACCCTAGTTGGGGCAAGCTTCTGTTTATCTCTGCAAATCACCCTTATTCTCACCTAGCTCTCAGCTACTACGTGGCACAGGAAGATGTGTATTATACTCTGGAAAAGTAACGTAAGGTTATGATCCACTACTGACTGCGAAGCACTTGGATATACCCCAAGTGTACATTCTTTCTTGAAAGAACCCAGTCCTCAATATGCAGGTAACTCAGATAAAAGTACTGTCAGTCCACATGTGACTGACCAGAAAATCCTTCAGTCTGCAGGACCTTCTTGTTCCTCTGGTATAAAATATGAAGTGTATCTCATTGTTTGGTTTTTTTTTCCCAGACCTTTACTGTTACCATGAAAGTTTGCCAAGAGGCAAAAAAAGGGCAAAGCTTGAGCAAAGGAGACTCATTTCACGTAGTCTTAATGGGCTGCTGCCCCAGTTGAAGCTCTTCTGTAGAATGGGAATTCATACACAGGCATTACTGGCACCATTTAGAAAGAGAAGCTGCCAAGTACTCTTTTGGACACATATAGGGTCAAGTATTGCATATTAAAGAAAAAGATTAACTGGGATTAACAAAGGGATTAACTGATTTTCAAAGCCAAAATAAAATTTTTAGTACATTAAAATATCAAATAAGTTTCTGTTGGGAATTGACCCTCTTCTGTGGTTAGTTACTTACAACGGCATCAATCTGTTCTAGAGTCTTCATGAACTGCTCTGCAGTTCCTTTTATCCTCTTGTCCAGCTGTTTCAGTGCTTCTGCTTGGAGATCCTTTGCTAAAAATCCCTGAAGAAGAAAAAACAAAATTATCCCATACCCTACACAATACTCACCTTAGAAAATCTGTCAATCCACAACAGCACAAAACATCTTTTACTATTTCTGTATTTTCAAGCATAATAGGGACTCCAATCTTATTCTTCTGTATTTTATCTATTCTTGACATGGTAAATGTAAGATCTGTTAGGTTTACAGATAATAATCTGTAAATGACAACCAAGTAGTAGACATTCTTCTTTGAACTTTGAGAGAACTCTACATTTTTCCAGATAAAAAGAATATAACTTATTCCATATGAAACAATATTTAGCTTTTTCCAAACAGTGCCATGTCTCTAGTTTGCAAATTCATAAATGGCATTTGGAATTCACTAAGAATTACTACTAACTCCTGGACATTTAGGAGGGGCAGCCTGTTACTGACTACTCAAAACCTTCAAACTGTTTTGTTTGGGGTTTTTTAAATAGATATACCTATAAAACTGTTTTGCAAGATATAAAGTGATACAAAACTGGCATACCTTCTGGATACTTGTGAACTCTTTATTAACTTCCTCTAACTTGTTAGCTATTTGCTCCACTGACTTCTCCAAATCTTTCAACTTCTTTAATTCAGCCTCTTCTTCTGGACTATTCTGTGTATTCAAAAGTACAACACTCACAACTAAGGAACAAATAAAGAAAAAACGCAGCTAAAAAGCAGCAGCAGTGCTGATACAGACATAAAGGCTTCTGATGGTTTAGAATACACTGTGGCTATTCTTTTCATATTTCAATACCTACCAAATAGGCTTCTTCCAAAGCTTAATTACAAATACAGTCAAATCAGCAATGCACATAAACACATTTAATGAGATTAATTTGAAGGGAAAAGGAAACATGCAATCTTTTTTTCTTTTTGTCAACTTATCATTTCTAAAGTATAGGCAACATTTACATCACGAGATTATTACCTCACCCTCAACTTGCACAGCCAGCCACAAATCATTTCAACAGAAATAACCCAGATGATCAAGACTCAGTAGCTACAGTTGGGGAAGTTTTTTTTAAACCAGAAAAATAAGACGAGCAGATAAGGTCATCTGTGCACAGAAGGTTCATGAGCACTGACCACAGATTAGGCAGAGTCTTGTCAATAATGCAGAGCAGAGGCCAGTCAACAATGTAATTTCAGAAATGTACAAACTGCAATTATTTGCAGTGTAACATGAGACTGAACACAACTTTGTGGATAGGTATACAAAATTAGGCTAATGCTGCAGCTTGTTTCTGTGTTCAGCAGCTGACTTACTGACAAAAACGATGATAGTTTAAGGGTGAAAAAAGGTCCAAAGGAAATGCTTACCTGTGGTAGTGTGCTGGCCACCAGGGACATCCTGGCCTGGCCCGGCCACTCACCGCTCTGCATTCCACTTATCCCTCCCCTGTTCACCCAGGACTGGCCACATGTCACGGGCTCGTCATTGGTCTATTGGCTGGCCTCTCGCCCTGCCCACCAGGGGGAGAGGGAATAAAAGAGAGAGGCAAGGAGGGGGCAAGGGGGTCTGGCCACGTTTCCACTACACATCTCGTTATCCGCCTTTCCCTCGATGAGGGAAGAATAAAAAGGACTCTGATAAACGCAACTTGTACGTCTGTCTTTGGCTGCCCGGAGCAGCCACCGCCGGCCTGGGATCGGAGCTACCGAGGCAGGGGCTGCAGGGGCTGGACTCGGGGACCTGGAGGGGCCCGTAGAGGAAACAGGAAAGCAACACTTACCCTTTTCCCAATCAACATGACTTTGCAACCATTTTTAACACCAAGTGCTGATAATGGCTGTTCCAGTTCTTTCAGAGACTTTCCTAAATGAAGAACAAGAGAGGAAAAAAACAGTTAAAGTACAGTTAGTGGTGTAAGAATGTCTTTTTGAAGGCATTCAAAACATGGACACCTGAAAGTGACTAAGATGGAAGCTGATAATCTATAAGAAACATGGCAGATTTCTAAGTTACCTTTGTATATCAGTTTCTGAAAAGGAACTGGAACTCCAGTGACTTGTTCAATAAGTACAGCCATGTCTTGTAGTGTAGGTTCACCATCTTCTTGTTGAGAAGCAACTTGAATACTGTGTTTTTCATTACCTAGTAGAAAAACAGCAACAGTAATACTTAACTGTAACCTAGAAAATATTACAAAGAATTCATCTCTAATATTTATTACCATTAATGCAGAAAGTTCTCAAATCACAGGTTTTCCTGTAGAATCATAATTTTCAATCAAATGATTCTACTGCACTTCCTTCCTCTTGAAGTGACTGACCTCAGCTGAAAATTTTGGTTTACATTGGAATAACATGAAGAGTTTGATTGGGTATATTTTACTGGCATAACTTAGCTCCTGCTAAATATTATTCCCTATCTCTTTTTACGAGTACAGATGGTGTCCAGACATCCCACAAGCTAAAGCATGAAAGCCCACACCTTCCTGATGTATCCCATTTCCTACTTGTAGCAACTTTTAATGTCGTGAGTCTTTAGTATCTGAGAAAATTTATCACTTCCTTTGCTCCCTTCTCCTCAAACATGAGAAATAAGCAATCATTGTCTACTCTGTTTCATCACCACCACTAACCGGAGAGAATTTTCAGAGTACAAAAACTATTTCTCCCCATATACTACTGATAAGCAGATCTGAACATTTGGACAAGTCCCAGCTTATCTGTCACCTTCCACTTATGGAGCATCCTATTCAGACTCCCTAAGATTACTTGCATGCAAACAGAAGGTAATTCTTAGGGAAAAAAAAGGTGTATGCCTATAATCTCTGCTTTGCAACAGACCCTTTCTACAACCCTCTGCTCCCCCACACTTAAGGTCTGTCAATCTGAAAGAACCCACAGGAATCAACCACCACTGGCTGCAAGGGAAATCAAAACAGGCATTTTTTACTCTGCAGGAAGAGAGAATTTAACACATATCAGAAGAAAAACTATTCTTATGCCACTAATTTAAAGTGCATACATCTTTTACAAAGCACAGTGCTGGAAAAATTGATTTTAAAATGCTCCAGCCTCCCTCCAGTGACACTGTAGCCTCAAAAGTTTTGAAGCTCTAACAAAATTTGTTATTCCAAGACAATTTTAAGCTTAAAATCACATTATGCCACTCTCACCCAAGCGTTTTGCATAAACAATCCTTCTTACCAGTTTGTTTTGGGGAAAAAAAACCAAATCATAAAACACAGCCTCAGTACATTTCAAAAGGTCATTTTGATATATACAACTGCTTTGTATAAGGGCTCTGCCGGTGAGCAGTTGAGAGAAAAAAACCAAACAAACGGTAACTGATGAAAAGAACAGATGAAGTTTGTCTAACAATAGAACTAGTTTAATTACAAATTATGAGTATCACTTTGGGCAGACTGTAAACAAACTTTACTGTAGATTCACAGCAGAGTGAAATCACCATAAAAAACAACTCATGGGTTAGAAATATCATCACAGCTTATCAGCTTGCTTCAGTAAATTATAACTCTAATTTGAAGTAACCACTACTGCAAAATTCCAAAGTACTTCTTTTTTAAAAAGTCTAAATATATTTTAAAAAACAGGTCAATTCATTTTCTTGCTGCATTGGGTTTGCATGGCAAGGTTTTGGAACCAGGGGTCTACAGGGGTGGTTTCTGTGAGAAGCTGCTGGAAGCTTTCCCTGTGTCCAGCAGAGCCAACGCCAGGACGGCTGCACCACTCGCCACAGCTGAACCCATCAGCGACAGTGGAAGCACCTCTGCAATAACGCAGTTAAGAATGGGGGGCAAAACAAACCTGTGCATCCGCACCTGCAGCCACAGAGAGCAGTGAGAATGTGTGAGAGACACATCTCTGCAGACACCAAGGTCAGCGCAGAAGAAAGAGCAGGAGGTGCTTCACGTACCGGAGCTGAGATTCCCCTGCAGCCCATGGTGAAGACCACGGTGAAGCAGCTGTGCCCCTGCAGCCTGTGGAGGCAGAGATCCACCTGCAGCCCGTGGAGGAGCCCACGCCAGAGCAGGGGATGCCCGAGAGGAGGCTGTGACCCTGTGGGAAGCCTGTGCTGGAGCAGGCTCCTGGCAGGGACTTGCAGACCCATGGAGACAGGAGCCCATGCTGGAGCAGGTTTGCTGGCAGGACTTGCCACCCTGTGGAGGACTTGCANAGCCCACGCCAGAGCAGGGGATGCCCGAGAGGAGGCTGTGACCCTGTGGGAAGCCTGTGCTGGAGCAGGCTCCTGGCAGGGACTTGCAGACCCATGGAGACAGGAGCCCATGCTGGAGCAGGTTTGCTGGCAGGACTTGCCACCCTGTGGAGGACTTGCACAAGAGCAGTCTGTTCCTGAAGGACTGCAAGCCATGACAGGAACCCACACTGGAGCAGGGGAAGAGTGTGAGGAGTCCTCCCCCTGAGGAGAAAGGAGCAGCAGAGACAAAGTGTGATGAACTGACTGCAGCCCCTGTTCCCCTGCACTGCTCAGGCAGGAGGAGTTAGAGAATTGAGGAGGAAAGTTAAGTCCAGGGTGGGGAGAAGAAGGTAATTCTCTCTCTTTAGTTTTTATTGTTCTACCCTGATTTCAATGTTAATAAACCACATTTCCCCAAGCTAAGTCTGTTTTGCCCATGACCTGGTGAGCATTCTCTTCCTGCCCTTCTCTCAACCCAGGAGCCTTTTGTTGTATTTTCTGTCCCCTGCCCAGCTGAGGAGGGGAGTGACAGAGTGGCTTTGGGTGGCACATGATGTCCAGCCCCGGTCAGCCCACCACACTTGCAGATCGTGAAGTCACACATGTGGGTCTACTGTCATTCTGCTTCTCAGCCCTAATTTCCATCTTTCTCCACTTTCACTCACACACACAAAACTCTACTAAAAATGTTTTGTGCAAAGTGGTCAAGCAGCATCTGACAGCTGCAGGTGTAAATCAGACAGATTAAGCCCAAGCAGAGTAAAGGCTTCTATATACTATCTATTAATGACAAAGTAATTATCAGGTAATAAAACAATTGGAAAGACAAAAACATTCTCAGACAAGCAGGCTGCTGGCAAACAGCGAGATGCTGGAATTAAAAATATGTCAGTATCATTAAATTACTGACATCTTTGCAAAATGAAAACCCCTCAGATCCAATGGAGCTCTCTGAAGGCACCAGTGAGCACATGAATCATGATGATTCAAACAGATTATTCTACAAAATTCCTCACCAAAGACTCCTAAATAAAACTACCAGGTGATAAAGGAAACATTTTAACAAAATAATTTGAAACATAATTTGAAAACATAAATAAGCAAGCAGAAATAAACAATAAGCTTTAGAGATGGAAAGAACATTACCAACATAGTGCAAAAGGGACAAAAGCAGAATTTATTATTCAATTATTTTTAAAAAATACAATAAAAAATTACTAAGTTTGGCTAACAAAAATCAGCAGAATACCTTCCTGATTCAATACCTTACTATCTTCTTCATTCCTCCTACTGTCTCACTTAGATCCACTTCAAAATTTAACCATGGTGTTTGCCATCTTATTTTTAAGAACTGTGGAGTCCAAGCTATTCTTACCCCTGTGCAGTAACATTTTATATTTATTTATAGATACAAGCCTATCTTCCCCTCCACCTTCTTCTCCCTCCTCCAGTTTTTCTTTTTAAGGGGGGAAGAAAGCCCAGCTGCTGGCCTTTGAGTGACCCATTCCATCAGGTCAGCACCCACCTGTCCTACTGAAGAAATGGCTCTCTGTTGCAGTCTTGCAGCTCACTAGCTGCAAACATCCAAGCCTCTTCAACACACCAGAAGAAAGCCTACCGGGTAGCACCTGCTTTTAACATGCAGTGCTGACTGCAGCCATATATTTCATCTAAACGGAGATTACCCAAACAACAGAGTCAAAGAATGGGTCAGCTTGAAGTGACCACAGTGGGTCATCTGGCCCAACTTCCCAGCTCAAGCAAGGTGATCCTAGAGCACATGGCACAAAATTGTGTCCAGACAGTTCTTGAATATCTCCAGTGAGGGAGACTCCACAACCTCTCTGGGCAACCTGTACCAGAGCACAGTCACCTCCACAGTAAGGAAGTTCTGCCCAATATTCAGGTGGAACTTCCTGTCCATCTACTTCTGCCCATTGCCTCTAGTCCTATTGCTAGGCACCACTGAGAAGAGCCTGACTCCATCTTCTTGGCATCCCCCCTTTAGACATTTATACGCATCAGTATCATTTATGCACATCAGTATCCCCCCCCTCTGTTATCTCTCCTCGAGGCTGAACAGGCCCAGCTCCCTCAGCTCCTCCTTTTAATAGAGATGCTCCAGTATCTCCACGATCCTCATCGCCCCCAGACGACCTGTGCTCTGCGCCCTCCGGCAAAGGCCGCCTTGTCACCTGTTCCCACCATCCCCCTTACAGCACACCTACGCCTACGATCCGGCTGGAGGAGACAGCGGCAAGCCGTGGCCATTAAGCAGC
>VZTJ01004735.1:0-18781 GCA_013397795.1 Orthonyx spaldingii
ACTGGAAAAGGCTCCCCAGGGAATGTTCATACCACCAAGCCTGGCAGAGTTCAAGAAGTGTTTGGACAATGCTCTCAGGTACATGGTGGAATTTTTGGCGTGTCCTGTGTGGGGTCAGGAGTTAGACTTGATGGTCCTTGTGGGTCTTTTCCAACTTGGGATACTGTATGATTCTATGATGCCTAGTGCTTTGGATAAATTTCACCATCTCAGCCAGGTGGAATCTGAATCCCATTCCTGAGTGACATAACACAGAACATCAGACAGAAGAACGGAAACTGTCACTTTATGAGGTAAAAATAAATTAGTATAAAAAAAAATTTCCACGGATGCACATGCCCACTGCTTTCAGACACATCTCACCTACTATGGGTTCTCTGCTGCACTTGTTCAGTCATTGGATTCTCCCAGATGTGAATCCAGGCTGCCTAATTGCTGAGGGTCCAAAACTCATTTGGATGATGGGGTACAAAGGTCTGAATTTGAAAAAGCCTGTGTTCAATCTCCTCTTCCTTCTCAGAAACAGGATTTAAACTTTTAACACTAGTCTAGGGCTTTAGCAACCTGGGAGTGCCTAGAAGACACTGCAGTCCGTCACTGTTTGTATTGAGGTGTATATTTTCAAAGGCCAGAGAGCTTCTGAGAGATTAATACAGCTTCAACCAATTTCACATACGGAGGTCTGGGATTTCCCTTCTCATATTCAGTAAAACACAGAGCAAATGGAAACCTAAAACACCTACCAGCAGAGATTCATAGATCTCGAAGGAGAATTGATCATAGTCCTCTGCAAGCATGACCTTCTGTTTAACACAGGCCATAGGATTTCACCTACCGTGGCAGAGGGAATTATTCTTTCTTTCTCCCTAACTGAACACTGTCAAGCCCAGTAACTTGCTGGTGGCTGAACTATAGCTTATCATTAAGTAAGACATCCAGGCTCAGTGTAAACGCTCCATTGTGAATTTACCACCTTCTTTGCCAAGCTTAAAAAGTGCTTAAACACCTTGACTGAATTCATTCTTTTCCATTTGAATTTATTTGACCTAACCTTCCTGCTATCCAATTTTATTATGCTTTAGTGCACTGGGCTGAATACTGCTTAATATAATTTCCCTGGTTAAGACTGTTAAACAAACTATCACACACCAGACACCAGGGACAAAAATGGGCGCTTTCAGTGCTAGAATCTGCTGTATCAACAGCCTGAGGTAGTTCAAAGGTTCTGCTCCATGGCAGGATAAGTTAAACTGGAACTGCCACAGAGAGACACCCTGTCCCACTTGCACCACCCCTGGTGTTGCTGAGCTCGCTCAGTAAATCAGTTCAGTGAGTTCAGACATAAGAAATGCAATACTATAAAAATGATGGATCAGGATTTTGTTGGCTTGCTGTCTGAACTGGGTAGGCGCAGGTCTTATCCAGCACTGGGGACAGGGAAAGGCAGCTCTGACAGACTGAGTTAGGCTGTGAAGAATTCGAAGTTTTGGGGAACCGCAATAGATTGCACCATCTGTGAAGAATGGTCACAAAATACACACTAACCAGTAGGTTAAAGCTGATCTCAAGATCTGAAAATGCAATCCTGAACTTAAAGGAAGGCTTCAAAAAAAGTAAACCAAACCAACCCAAACCTCCTTGCTTCAACTAGTGCTTCCTGAATGAGTCTTCACTGTTGGTCAGGGCAATCACCACCATGTGTGGACTCGGTAACAAAAGAGCATGGGAGGAGCAACAATTTATAAATAGAGTTTGAAAACCAAGACGGATGATCAATCCCAGAATGCATCCCTCAGACACTATATCCTATAGTCTCAGATGCTATATCACTATATCCAAAAAGAGCTGCTGTGTCTGGAGTGAACTAATGCAAGGCAGATTAATGAACTGACCTGAATAAAGGCGATTCATTTTTCATATTCTGTTAAAATATCATCTATTCCTCCTTTCTAAATAAATGACTGGAATGTTAAATCAGTTAAGTGCATCAATTTGATAAAAACTATGCAAATCTGTAAATATATAAAGGCACCATCTATAACACTGACAGTTTAGATAAAGGGTTTAGTTTTCGTTGAAAATAAAAGTTCACAGTATGGAATGTAAATGCAAATATTTGCTTTATTTATTTTTTTTTAAGTACTTTGTGTTTTGTACTCTGACAGTTACAAATTGCATGGATAATTTATTGAAGTTTTCTCTCACCACAAATACAGTCCTCCCTTCATGAAAAGGCTTGCTAGTATTGTAGGAGGATAGAAATGCGGAACTTGAGGGACAGTGGGAAGGAAGATAATAAACACAGAGAAATGACACAGATTAAAGTAAAACAAATAGCAGGCAGCAGTTCAAATTAAAAAATGCTGGGGGTATTAAAAAGAAATCTATCATACGTGCTATGAAAATGCATGCACTACATAGCATTCCTGTGCTTCCCTCCTAACTTGGGAGTCACTGTCCATCTTTTTTCCCTTTGAAAGGGAACTGGCTATAACCGATGTGCCCAGCTAAAACCCTTGTCTATTCATAAAGAAAAGAGCACAGTAAGAAAGGATGGAGGTGCAGACACTCCTTCAGTTTCCTTCTCTAAATGAAACTCCCCTTCCCCGTCTCCTTCCCCTTTCCCTTCCTCTTTTCCTCCCATCTGCTGTGCTGTCACAATAGAGTCTACAGTGATGCTGAACAAGGCAAAAAAAATTAAAAATTATGCGGTAAATAAGGTTTTGCTGTTTGTTTTAACCCAAATAATTTTGCAGACCTGGTTTAAACTTCAGCTGTTTCAACAGGGCTGAAGGGATGGCAGGAAACTTTGTGTGCTGCAGAAAACATGTAGGATATAACTACTCCCAGGGGAGCCATTCAGACAAATGGTTTGCTGTGCCCATTGTGCCTGGGGAGAACAAACTTTAGGACAGATTCAGCTCAATGTGATTGCACGGCAGTTAGGACCTTGCTCAGTGCCAAAGTGTTGTGTGGTGGGGTTTTATTTCTCTGAGTTAATGTATATAAATGGTCTTTTAAAACTAGAGTCTCTAATCTAATTTTGACTTCACAGAATGTAAATGAGGATGAGAAGAAATTATACATGCAAAGTGGAAATCCGAGAAGTCACCTAAAGACCCAAAACAAGGTGTCATGAAAATTACTGTGAATTAGATAAGTGCTCAATTTATTACTGGAAACACTTTTGTGCCTTCCCAGACAACAAAATAGAGAGCAGACTAGAAATCCTGCCCTCTGAAGCCCACTCCTGTATAAAACAGCACAAAACTCACCTTTACAGGATCTTCCGTAAAGTGAAAATACGGCACCCAGAGCACTTCACAGGTCTGCAATCAAGCCAGCACCATCAGGTACCTATGATGAATGAAAAGCTGAATGTATTTCTTGATATTTAGGTGTCAGAAATCACTTAAAATGTCTGATTTAAAACGACAGTGTCATCATATCCTCTACAGAATATCTTTTTCTTTTTTCAAGAAACCACTGTTCAGAGAAGTAAGCCATTCCTCTCCCTGCCTTTTGGGTATATTTTGTTTTGAACCTTCTCCTTTAACAAAAATAAAGAGTCATACAAGACCTATGCACTGAGGTCTAAACCAGTTCATTAGCTTTTTCTAGGGCATTACAGAATAGTTATTACTTAGAATCACAGAATCATTAAGGTTGGAAAGACCTCTAAGACCATCAAATCCAACCATTAACCCAGCACTGGCAGGTTCACCACAGAAACACATCCCCAGGTGCCACATTTAAATAATTTTTGAATATTTCCCAAGAGAGTGATTCTACCACTGCCCCAGTACAGCCTGTTTCAGTGCCTGATCACTTTTTTGGAGAAGAATTTTTCCCTAATATAAAACCTAAATCTCCCCTGTCTCAGCTTGATTTCTTTATGACTGACTCTCTGATTCTAAAACAAGACTAGGATTCAGCACACGTTTTCATCAGTCTGCCAGAAAAAAAGCTGAACATCAGAAAGGTGGCTTGATAAACTATCAGTCTTTATCTCACAGCCTACAGTTTTGAATGTCAGTAATGCAGACAGATGGTGGCAAAACAAGCCAAATTCCGTGGGAAACTCAGAACTGACACCATTTTCACATCATTGTTAAGTTACATCAAAAAACAGAAGCAGTAAAACAGCTTAATATGCACAAAGCATTTGCTCAGTCTGCAAACAGCTCAAAGATTATAGTGGGTAACTCCATGAACCAAACAAACTGTCCAGGCAGAAGTTGCAACATTCTGCAGCAACAGGAGCCTGATGCAGCAAAGCTTTCATGTGGCTAAACTTATTTGATTAGGAACAGACAATGCCCCTGGGTCAGGACGTAGCTCATTTTAAGCTGGTATTGGAGGTGGGAAGGGCCCAGCCTTTGTTGTGCCCAGCTCTCCACATTCTCCAATGGAGGACAGGTCTGTTTTGCAGCAGCAGCTCAGAGCAGCCTTTAGACTGCCTTTAAAATGGAGGAAATGTTAAAATGCCTCAAAATGGCAGTGAAATGAGTGCTTCAGACACGTGCCTCCATTGGAAAGTCAGGATCAATATCCTGTCTGCTCAAGGAAGGTTTCAGCTCAGTAGTTGGACTTGATGACTTTAAATGTCTTTTCCAACCTCTATAATTCAACAGTAGGGATTGTTGAGCACACACATCCCTGGAACCACCCAGTCCATTCCTCCCCTCCCAGACTGCACGCTGGGCTCTCATGGAAGGAAGCAAACACTGCCACCAAGCACCTGCCGAAGCAGCACCATCAGCAGCAGCAGCAGCAGCAGCAGCATTAGGGAGCCTGGGCAAGGAACAACTATCCCCATACACCATCAGGGGATTTCCATCAAATCTTACTGGCTATCCTCAAAGCCCTGCACTGAGCCTTGGGATGCGCATTTATTTTCAGCACTACACACCGCTCCTTGCTGTACCAAGCTCCTTAATTTAATTATTCCTTTCTTTTCT
Source organism: Orthonyx spaldingii (assembly GCA_013397795.1). Lineage (NCBI taxonomy): Eukaryota > Metazoa > Chordata > Aves > Passeriformes > Orthonychidae > Orthonyx > Orthonyx spaldingii. The sequence continues at coordinate 4,962 of VZTJ01004735.1, forward strand.
TTCCTTCCTCCCAAGCCTGCTACCTCCCCTGTCAAAGCCTCGTCTGGCCTTCGGTCCCTGATCCAATTTGCTCCCGCCACACACCTGGGTCCTGTGTGCTGGGCTGGCGATTCCTGCAACGCTCCAATATCCCACTCAATTGCCTCAATTAGCTCCCACTGTACACCTGAGTTTGGCATTAATGTGACATCTGTGCAGCTCAGGGAATGTCTGCTCCATTATGGAGCTTTTCCACTAGTTCTAGGAGAGAAAGAATACTGTGCCCTTAACTGTATAACTGCCTTAGCCAGAGGGATCATCCTCTGCCTCCTTGTCTCAACTACAGCCACTCAAGCTTCTTGCAGATGTTGAAACGTGGGAAAAATGGATTCTCAGTGAAGGAGGTGAAATCACAGACCACCAAGGCGGTAGAAATAGTAATTTATTGGAAAGCTTGAAGCCTGAATCACTAAGCTGCACAAGGCTGTTATAACTGCTGTGCCTTGATTGAACTTTGTGTAATCTTAGCCAAGTGCAGTTCTTTGCCCCGTTTGAGCTATCTGTAAAGCTGAGGAGCTCCTCAGGCTGCAGAGCAGGACTTTAAAACCTTCATCAGGCTCAGACTGCTCAAGCTGCTTGCAGTAATATGTAGACAAGGATTATCTTGCAGGGGATAGGTCCAGACTTTATCATATGGTATTTTCCATTTGCACCCATGAAAGTGCTGCCCAAATTTGCCCCATGGTCTTCAAGAGGAGACTGAAAGACAGTGGGAAGAGCATACACAGGAGGTGAAACTACAAACAGTGTGGATTGTTTTAAACTTATATTAACAACAATGAAGTGTCTAAAAAAGTAGTTTGTTCAGTAGAGGTCATGAAAAGGCAGGGCTAATGCTTTCTAACAAAGGTGATTTTGCCCCTGGATCCAAGGTGATAAAACAGCATTTTTCAATAAGACATCATGTTGGGTTCAGAGATTATTTTTTATATTAAATGCAAGCTCCTAATATGCCTTATTCTGGGGATTGGTAGAGGAGAAATTAGCTATCATAATTTCATTTGACAGACATCAAAGCTAAGGAGAACATTTTCAGTGGTGGAAGTTTTATGTTATCATTTTTCATCCATCTGAGTTTCCTCACAGTATAACTGCTGAAGCTGCCGGCTGGCTTCAACTATATGTGGTGGACTGGGGAGGTCACAAAGAGATTTTATTAGTGTATGTTTCATGGAAATGAATCTTTAATCAAGAAGGGAAACCATATTAATTCCTCTGCTGATTAAAACAGCTGCAATGTGAGAGGAAGAATCATTAAATAGAGAAGGCCTAACAGAAATTTTTACAATCCCCCTAGCTTTAGGAGACAAAACCCCAAAACTGAAACAAGAAACAGTGTCACCATTTGCACTTTGGCAGGCACACAAAAATTCAGCTGAGAGACCACCCTATAGCAGACAATCTCTTCCATTCTTCAAGACTTCCAATGTTCAAAGAAGTAGTTGTTCCAGTACATTATTGTGGGTGTCCAAGAGATGTGCCCTTGGATTTGATCTGTACCTAGAAGGAAGCAAAGCCAACACTATCTTTTTTCTCTTTTGATTCTAATTTTGCTTACTTTTTTTCACATGTACCTGTCTCATAGAAGACAGCTTCAGTTCATCTTCAATTCAAACTCCACTGCAGTCTCCAAAAACTTTACTGGTGTGCCTGAGGCAAATAAAGAAGCCTGATGACTTTTAATGGCTATTAAACCCCTTGTTTCCAAGAACTTGAATCCATCTCATTAAATGTCTCTCTGTCATTCATTTATCCCACTAGATTATCTGACTATTAAAAGACTAGACATTAAAATGAATGGGCACTGATCTTCTAAACCACCTTCAGCCCACGATGAAATTTTTCCAAGGCATTTCAACCCTTCACAAAAAGCCCTTAGAAGGCAGCGGAATCACTGATATGGAACTGGACTTATTGTGGAAGCTCAGATGCCTTTCCAAAAGGTAGAGATATATTCCCCAAGGGCTGGGAAAGACAGAGCTCTGGGGTCCCTGTTTCCTTCCATAGCACTGCTCAGCAGGTATGTGCATTCCTCAATGTGTAGTGAGTTTTTTCACTCATATCACAGCTTTTGGGGGCTCTAAGCAGTGCACAGAAATTGATTTATGTTCATTTAAGTGTTAACAAGGCATATCTTCCTTTGAACTGGAAGTACTTTAACTACATTTGTCACTTCTCTCAGTTAAACTTTGTTCATCCAATTTCTTCATTCAGGAGAACCCTGTATTTTTCACTGTGTTTCATGTTAATTTGTAAGATTTCATTGCACGCAATCTCACAGTGCAACACAGAGGCAAGAATGAGCCATGGGACAATAGAAAGAAAAGGCTGTCCTAACGTGGGTTTGCTGCTAGAGAAAATCTCCCATGGAAACACACTATGAGTAAGACCTGAAAGGTATGCTGAACCACAGCACAGGTGTCCTCTCCTCATCCTTTAGGAGGAAACAAAATTAAAGAAGTCTGTTTTCTAAGGGACCTGTGCTGAGCCAGTAAATCATTCCCCACGGAAACAGCGTGTCATTTTTCATGTCTCTCAGACTGTGTGATCTGCAGGCAGTAATTCCCTTTTGATTGGGGTCTTTTTTACATACTGAGAGACCACAGCATATGATTAAAGTGGAATCCCAAAATGAGCTCTACTGCCTTCAGGGGAAAACTATTTTTTCCAGAGCAGCCTCTTGTGCCCTGCTATGTCACTCTGGGTCTTTTCCTGTGGCAGATATAATTTCCATATAGTATAGTTAATTTCAGCTAATCAAACAGATCCACCAGTTGAAAACATTGAGCTGAAAACAAACCTTAACACAATATACATGTACAAATATATCTGTAGTTTTGACTTCTTTTGGGAAAGGGAGAAAACTCCAATACCCTCGCTTCCATTTGTCAGCGGGGCCAGGGTTTGCTTTCATAGCAAGTCCCTCTGTGGAAAAGTGATTAAAGAGAACACAATCACTGTGTGCTGAGTTTTAGAAAAGTCTGTCCAAATCATCTGAGAGGCAATTGACTCACTGGAGTCTAGGCTTGGCTTGACTACTATGGACTAAAAGTGTTTTTTCAAAGCTCTTTATGTTCGTAAATGCTACCTATAACATCTTTCATGATGTCTTTTCTGCAAGGTACAAGTGAGCTCACACACAGTGAATAATTAACAGCCGATGGGCTAAGAATAGTGGATATGGAAACAGTTTCCATGAAGGATTTTTTCCTCTTTTTCTCACTTGACTTTTCAGAAGAGTATTTAAATAGTCAGAGACAGGAGGGATTGTATCCTAGAGGTAATTAATATCAATCAGTCATCAAAACTAGCTACTTTTGTGAGCTCTAATGAATGAGGAGTCCAACAGTTTGGCAGATTATGCCACAGAGAGAGGGTCTGGCCATGTCCTTACTCTACTCCCTGGAGCATGGTGGAACTTTCACTCAGTAGAGAGATTTCTGAGGGAAATCACAGAACAGCCCATAGAAAGAAGCAGTACTCAGGGAAATGTCAGCCCCTGGTTTGCAGTCTGGAGTCCAGGAAAGATACAGGTTTTGGCTCTCCATCTTCTGGAGAACTTTCATCAGTAGCTGGCAACTGTTGCAACATGGCTGGCGAAGCTCTGCCTGATGTCTGAGTGTCCTGAAGGGCACTTTTTTCCCATTTCTTCAGAGCAAACCCATCTGACTGAAGTTGCCACAAACTCACCTGCTCTCAGAGTCCTGATTCAAGTGCTGGCAGTGTTTTAACCCCGCAAAACATGCATAGTAGCATGCTCAACCTGAGGCACAAGTTTTAAGGTCAAAGAGAGCGACTGAGAGATTTGTCAAAGTGATCTGACTCAGTGGGTGGAATCAGCACCACAGACACTCAAATTCTGCTTAAAAGCTGTTTTAAGTGCTTGGGTTCCTCCTTTGTCTTCCCCTACAATCTCAGCATTTAAATAAAAGCAATTTTCATCCTGCTTCCAGCACAGTTACATGTTTCTTTTGTGTATGATGCTTTAAATGTTCTTTAATTATCATCACACATAATTGAAGAATATTATCAAAGCAATCAAACTGCAGACAAAGGGACTTAGGACAATTACAGCTGTGTTCAGCTCTTCGGATGAAGCTCACAATAGCTTCAAGACACAGCATGTGTCAGGCTCACGTGCTGGCCATGGAAGTCAGTACTCACCCAGGGCAGATATGGGAGGAAGAAAAAAAAAAAAAAAGAAAAAGAAAACAAAACAAAACCAAAACCCCAAAACCCAAAGCTGGAATATTCTAAATGACGTTAGAGGAAGGAGGAGATATGATATTCCATGGAATTTTTCCTAGCCAAACAAAACTAACAGCCTTCCCAGGTTTGTCACCTGGAGTTCCTTCTTTTCTACCATCTCATTCCAAAGACTTGGAGTGAAGGCAACAGCAGGAAAAAAGGCAGCCTTAACCAACACCAAAGCATAATTGATCTGATTGCTAATCACTGCTCCAGAGGGACCAGCAGTGCTTCAAAAACAAGATGTATTTAAACAGAGTCCCACTGACATCAGTTCAAAGGCAACTTCAGCTGCTCTCATGTTCAAGAGAAAACTTGGTTGCCCAGACTTGAATTAATCCCCATACTCTCCAATTTCTCAACATTTTCAACCTTGTACAGGATCTTTAACAAAATCCTGTCACATACATTTATTCTTCTCTGAGCATGCAGGTTTTCAGCCAAAAAAAGGAAGTATGAAAACACTTACCTAGACTTCTCCTTCCCTGCACTGCAAGCCAATGGTGTAGCTGCTTATTCACTTTTTTATTTGTCATAATCAAGACTAAAGATAACCCCCAGGGTTCAGTCTCCTTAATTTTAGTCCATTACAGAGATAGCCAATCTTCTGGCTTATGCAAATCAAATTCTTCCCTATTTTGCCTAAAAATTAATTATGATAAAACCTTTCTTCAGCATATGCTTCAGATTTTCCTAAAACTGTAAGATTTCCTTTTTTAAACAGGAAAGTCTTCGGTTTCCTAATATACTCTTGTGTTTTGCAAAAGTCACAGATTTACTAATTCCCATTTGACATTAAGTCATTTAAGTAATTTTATTTATACTTCTATACTTTAGAAGTACTCCAAGCCTCTGAAAAGCATATTAAATATTCACTTGCTCTTGAATAGTTTCCAGTATGGAATTTCTTGTCTTCCATACTAAATATCAGTTTTTTAAAAAGCCTTCGCACTCATCAAAAGCAGATACGAGAATGGAACTTTCTTGCTGAACAAACCTGACCTCTATGCAAATAATGTCTCTTGTTTCTTAAGGCATATTTACTTCTTCTAAGTCAAGCACTGATTTATCTCATTTTTTTTCTTCTTTTTTTACAGAGCATTTGCAGTAAAATGGATCACAAAATACACATGCATTGTACTTCTAAACATAGGACCAGCTATGCAAGGTCAGCTGTAACATGTCATGTCCTCAACTGTGACATGACAAAAATCAAAAGAAGAGTGAGACTATAGTGGTAAGAATATATCAATATTTCTCTGTTTATTCTCTCAGTTTCCAATGACTTATAGGAAATCCACGAATTGCGGGTAATACTGTATTTAACTGACCTTGATGAATGTTTCTTCCATGCATTTATCTAACTGCTACTTAGCATCCACAAGCACTATGATAAAGAGCTCCATAGTTCAATTAGGCACTCTGTAAAAAGCTTTCTTTTATTTGTTTCCAGTCTTTGTCTTGTTAATTTCCTTTTGATACCATCTGTTCACTAAGAAAAAGAAAAATACAGTAATTTCTTTTTCACTGTTTTTTTTCCTTACAAGTCAGGATTTAGCTTAGTGTAGAAGGACCCTCTCGAGACCACCTGGTCCAACTTTTCTGCTCAAACAGGGCCACTTGGAGCAGGTGTTGTCCAGTTGTTTTTTGTGCATCTCCACTCATGGAGATTTCAACGCTTCTCTGGGCAACCTGTCTGCAAATTTGACCTCCTCCACACCTCTTGCCCTGCCACTGGGCACTACAGAGAACAGTCTGACCCTCTTCTTCGTTCCTTCCCACTGGCTGTTTATACATCTGGATAAGATACCCCTGAACGTTCTCCAGGCTGAACAGCCCCAGCTCTCTCAGCCTCTCCTTACAGTAAACTCCTTTCCTCACCAAGTTTTTATCTTTCTTGTACTGGATAGGCCAGAACTGGACATCGCACTGTAGATTTTAAAGAACTCTTTCACATCCTTCTTCATTCATTACTTTCCTAGATTGAAGCTTCCTGGTCCAGCTATTGGTCCTGTGTTAGGAGGCATTTTCTTCCCTTGTTTATACTTTTTACTCATCTTCCTATTCTCTAGGCCTAATCCATTTTGGAATCCATTTTGGAATGGGACAACCATAGCTTTGCTTGCATTCAGTGTGTAGATCCACACGCATACATGCAGTAATAAGAGGATGTTTTCGGCACATTCTCTAATTCTAAGAAATCCTAATGTTCAACTGCTCTTTGACTGCTACTGAGTGTTGCGGTCACCCAGCCGGTGGTGGAGCCACCAGCTGGGTCACCCGTGGCGTTCGAGGCTGCAGCTCAGCCTGCCTTTTCAATGGGGATTGCAGATTGGGTAGATGATACCTCTTGGGACAGTGAGCCCTGAGAGGTAGGCAGGTTGAGGCAGTCTCCCGCCGTGGGCTGCTGTCCAGCTAGGTACCGTCCCCTCCCCTTTCTCCTCATAGATGGTTTAGATATTCATATAGTTGGTTTAATATTCATACAAAGCTGGAAGGTTCTAAAGTTCTGTTCTTCCCATTGGCTTATTTAAATATGTCCCTCCTACGTTTGCTGCTTATTGGATACTGTCATCTCCCTTCATGTACCTCATTTGTCCTGTCCCTTGTTCCTCCCCTTTCCCCCCCTCTTAAAACCTGGTGCAACGGTTATTTCGGGGCTCGTTTTGTGGTTTCCGTCCTTGCTTCGAGCTGACCTGTCNCTCATCATCAGCTGCTGCTAGCCCCAGCCTGGGCTTTGGAAATATCAACCAGCCTCGGAGCTGTCGCGCGAAGGCTAAAGGCATTGCCTTGCCACTGCACACGCGCTTGTGCCACGCGAGATCCGTTTCCCGGGCACACGAGGACACTGTCGGCCATTGACCAGCCAGGCGGTCAAGCGGCCCGCGACAACTGAGCATGAAAATATGTTTTCCTAAAAATATTCTGTGTATTAGAACTCCATAATCTGTTTCCTGAATAAGCATTTTAACAGTTGGAGCTGTATAATGCCAGTTTTTCCTTATGGTGATGGTTGTGCTCCACTGAGCAGACTTTAAAAACTTACAGAGTGCTTATAAGAAAGATGGGGACAGACTTTTTATAGATCTCTAGATCTAGCAGGAAAAGGGATAGTGCTTTTAAGCTAAAAGAAGGTCAATTTAGACCAGCTATTAGGAAGAAATTTTTTACAATGAGAGTGGTGACATCCCAGCACAGGTCAATCAGAGCAGCTGTGGCTGCCCCATCCCTGGGAGTGTCCCAGGCCAGGTTGGATGTGGCTTGGAGCAACCTGGTCGGGTGGACGGTTCCCTGCCAATGGCAGGTGTTATGGAACTGGTCTGTAAAGATCTGTGTAAACTCAGATTATTCTATCATTCCATCATTTTGTTACAGATAAGCCTTGGATAACTGTTTTTGCAATCAAACACATGGTTCCATGGTGTGGAGTCAGCCTCAGGAAGGCTTTACTGCCCCCTTAATAAAAACACTTTTTAGATGCAACTTTTGGACATTTCTTTCCAGCTCTATCTTGTGTAATGGTAAGATCTCTGAATATATTACCTGCTTTGTTCTCCACCAGAAGTCATTTGGCGCAGTGTAGCAAGCTGACTAAAAATATTTTACTGTATGCTTACACAGTTTGGTTTAAAACCAATAATTGACAGCTCTTCTGATTATGAATTAGAAACAAAACCTTAATTTCTTTTCTCTGGTATTTTCAGGATGACCAAAGTGAAAATGTGCAAGTACACACTTTCTTCACAGACTTTTATGCGGCTATCCAGTGTCTCTTCTGATTTTACAGTTAATTTAACTATCAAGATCTAGCTACGTTATTTACAAATGCCTTGTCATTTGGGCTTGGATTGCTGGTTTCTTCCATAATTATTTATATTACAGGAACGCTCATTGATTCCAGACCTTTGGTAATAATCACTTAGCAAAGGTAATGATACGATCCTTGCTCAGAAGAACTTGCAGATTTAAAAGGTCAAGAGAAGACAACACAGACGGATGCAACAGATGAAATAAGAACCACTTGGGTACCTGATGCCAGGTATACAGGATTTAAAGGAGACTGGCAAAACTCTTCATAGATGTGAAATGGAAACCAGCTGGCATGATATCCATGGAGCACTGGAATAAAATCTGTCCTTCATTGTGCCAGCAGGAATTCACCATAATTATTCCAATTCAAGTAAACCTTATTTCTTCAATTATTCAAATAAATATTAATAAGAAAAAGCATCCTCCTTCTCACCCTCAGTCATGCTGGATTTTACAGAATTAAAGAAAACATGAAGGGAATAATCAATAAAATCCTCAAGTGACATTTGAAAACTGCAATATGGGTAGAAATTCATGTTTAACTTCACATAATTCATGCAAATCTCTACCTCAGGAAAGTTAATAATTTATGCCTCGCCTGGCATCTTTCCAATACCAGGAACTGAACACATTTGCTATTCTAAGCTTCACAAAACACTTGAAAGCAGGTAAATAAGAGAGATGAGAGAAAGCACATCTGAACCCTAGCTACAGGGCAACTGGATGCTATGGGAAGATTCAGAGCCCAAGCTGGGCATAACAGAATAGCTACTTGATTTCCTGGGGCCATGTAATTATCTCCTCTGTGATTTCAGCTTGATTGATGTGCCCAGTTGTGTGAAATACACTTGACTCTGCTCCAGCTTCTGAGAAGTTGGCATTTCTAGAATGTGGTGCTCTCTGCTGCAACATCATCCATTAATAAAGTTAGTGAAAAGCAGTCTGTCTTCTTGGGACACCACCATCTCCCTATGGTTCTGGGGAGAGACTGCTCATTAAAGCTATCACAGAATCACAGAATGGTTTGAGTTGGAAGAAGCCTTAAATACCATCTCATTCCCTGCCATGGGCAGGGGCGGGTTTCACTAGCCCAGGTTGCTCCATGCCCCTTCCAGGGGCATTTGAGTGTGGAAGAAGTATCCCAGAGCTAATGTTGGTGATCCTTACCTGCTTGCCTGACAAGGCAAATGGGAAGGAAGAGATTCTTGAGTAGCTATCCAAGGGCAGTGAAGAACTGACAGGATTCTGTAGATACTGAAACATACAGGATTAGAACATGCATACAGCTGGAAGCTTTTATCTAACATAATTAAAATGGGGGTAATTGCCCCAAATCTGTGTCAATGTGGCAGCAACTGCAATGGCCCCAGGCTCCTTCTTCATGTTCCTGCATTACAGTATATTGTGCAAACTGAATTCATGCATTAACCAGTGACTGTATCTTCAGAGAGAGTCTAATCCAAGACTGACACGGCAGTCACAAAACCCAGGACAGTTGGTAACATGACCACGACAGCTGTGCCTGCCTTTGCCCCAATACCAACACCAGGGCTGGAAAATGGCAATGGCTACAACAGAACTCAGTATGAGTAACAAAACCAACAACCTTTATGACTGAACAGAAGGCTCCACACTAAAACTATTGAGGAACGTTTGTAGGTGCGTGACCAGGGATATAAATATGGGCAACCAAATAATGAAATAGTGGAAAAGCATATGCTAAGCAAGCCTTCGGTATACACATGTAATAGAGATGTAGGACTGAACTGTAGGCATCCTGATTTATGCTGAGTTCCAAGATTTAAATGAGTTGTTCTTGCTCATTTGTACATCTCAGACTGTAAACGAGAAAATAATCTTTGGGGCTGGTAATTCTCAGTTGCTCTTGTACAGCCCCATCTGCATTCCATGTGGTGATAAACTAGAAAAAAATCACACAGCTTTCAGCTATCCTTCTGGCTGGATCTCTTCATTGAATGAAATGATTTATCTGTTACAACATATTAAATCAGGATCAGGTACACACTAAGCTGGACAACACGGATGCAGGAAACATGGACACTGACAAAAAGTCCTGACAATGTGTCTTGTGGCTATTGCTTGCTTAAGTTGAAAAACTGCTGTATTTCAGTTCAGCTTTATTTGTGCATGTGCAGAACTGTAGGATTAATTAATGAAAGCACATAAACATTTTCATTTTCCCCATTCTTACTAGAGCTTTCTAAGACAGAAGGGTGGAGAGAACTGCCAGAACACTGTTTGACAGGAACAGGGGTTCCAGCAAATATATTTCTTCAGGCACCTTTAAGCTCTAAAGTATGGAACAAACACAAGCCAAAGAACCAATTCTGAATGTGAAGTGCAATCAAAACACGCTGCTGTTTGACAAATTATAATGGCACTTCCCAGATCCAGCTCAAATTAAAGCCCCAAGCTGTGGTACTTTTTGTGTGAGACAAGTTAAAAATGGGTTTTGCACCACTGAGTTTACAGAGCTGGGAGGGAAATAGAAGCTCAAGGAGCAAAAAATCTTTAAGGCCAATGGACAAAATGCCATGATTGTAGCACGGGGCCTCTCAGTTCTTGTTTCAAAAGTAGCATCTGTCAAGTAAGAAGCAGAACAGGAGCTGAGACCTGTCATCTCCTCATTTGCAGAGATGCCACACAGCTCCTTGTTACTGGCATGCCACAACTTGGAAGAGGTAAGTGCAATATGGCCCAGTATTCTTGAAAAGATACCATTAACAGGTTTTAATAAATTTTGTGGATTAACTACACAAAACACCTCTGAACTATACAACCACATTTTTTCCCATATTCAGGATTTCAACAAATACAGGTCTTACAGGTCTCTGTGGCCATGTAGTTTGCTTCTAAGACAATCTCAATCACTGTCCCAAGGTTTGCAGCTGTGCTTTGCTTTGGACAAGCAGAACCTGACCAGAGACCTCAGTTGAACCACTCCTTTAGAGAAAGAGCTTCCTGCCATGCCAGTGCTGTCCTCACTCCTGAGATTGGTCAGTGACTCAGACAACCATCCCTGCATCAACAACTCCCCTTCACCTCCCTGCGGTAAGAAAACTCAGCGTCTGAGTCTGTCACTGCACGGATCAGGAAAGTTATCTACGTAAGAATGGCTCCCAGCAGGGACAGACAAAGGGAGAAAAATTCCAAGTTTAAACTGAAATGGAAGCTGCCTACTTCAGGGAATAGACACTGCTACTAGACCAGCTGTGCTTCATCAGAAATCTCTCACTTGTACGTCAGTTAATGAAAATACATCATTAGAAAAATGACAAGACTGAATGCATAGAGTACAACTGATCTCACCAGATAAGGGGGAAAAAAACCCAATCCAGTATTTATTGGAAAAGAGGAAAAAGCTCTTTCCCTGCCCTGAGGACACAGTGTGCCATCACAAGATGCTACACCACCAGACAGGCAAGATGCGCAGCCATCTCTCTGTACATGCACCCAGTATATCCCACCGAGGTTATCCCACCTGAAGTTCAAAGGAAAGAAGTTTGTGGATGGTTTGTTAAAAGCAGAGATTCTACCTAATTACTTCCCACCTTCACAGCTAGAAAACTGTTTATATATGTGTACAAGAAAATAAACTTCTGTAATCAGCAAGAGATTACATTACACGAGAGAGAAAACACTTTGGTTACAATTACCTTTATATTCTGACACCCAGTGAATGAAGACACACCAAAGAAAGGACTGTGCAAATTATCCTCGCACTTTATAGATGAAGTAGAGACAAAGCAGTGTGTTTAGCACTGTGGGATATTACCTGTATGATTTACCTGTTATGTATTCCAGTCAATATCTAAGTACTCTGCAAGACAAGGAAGTGGAATTATCTGACTGTCACTGTCAGGACTACAGGCTGGACCTTGGAAGAAAGGATTCCAGAGCTATGCAGAGTGCCCACACTGGTTCAGGCACACCTTCACATCACTTTTCCTATACTGCAGGTTATGAACATTGACCCTTGTAAACTGCCACCTTCTGATCCCTCACCACTGATGAAGAGGATGGGGAAAAATTTAGGACACTCTTCTATTACAGGAAACAATTCAAAGTGGTTCCGTTAAATTTTGCACAGCTTCTAATTGCAGAGAGGTTTTGTTTGGAATTTAAATACCTCCCTGGGGTACAGCTTAATTCCCTTTGGAAAGGACTGTCCCATGCATAGCTAAAGTGATTAATGCCTCTGTGCAGATGAGCTATGAATTCTTTCCCAAGCAGTGCTCTTGCTGTTTCAGGCTTGAACCCAGGCAGGTGAACCACTTCACTGTTAATACTCAGGAAGCAAGCAGGGTTGGGCATTTTATCCTCCGGAACGGAATTCCTTTCGCCCTGGCAGGGTCCAATCTAAATGACGGAAGGACAGGAGGACACCAATATCATACTTCGAGTAGCCTCACTATTACAAAGAATCATCACATCAGCTGAAGAGGTTACAAAAATCTATTTTAACACAATCCACCTGCAATCTGTTTTCAGTAACTCCCTTAAGACTCCTTAAATGTAGGCACTTCAGATACTTCATAATAACCACAGTATTTTACCATCTGCTGATGATACCAGGTCTTGTGAGTGAAAACTCTCCTGACTACAAAAGGCAGGCCATTTAGACTACCTCTCATTCTGCTATCCCTACTCTGCAAGGAGGTATTAAGATTCCCATTCACTGTTTCTTCTTCCCTTTTCCAAAGTCATTATTCCTGTAAAGCCTTGCAAAAGCACTTTTTATTTTAAATTCCACACAAGAACAAAAAAAAACCCCAGGTAACTGTCTACAAGAACAGGGATGTTTCTTGCTAAAACGATAGAAGCCCTTTGTATTAAGAGCACAGAGCACATCCACCTCTTTCTCACTCCCCTACCATGCCTTCCCCCAAAATACCATTTTGGCAAATATTGCTTCTTCACCCTCAAAAGAAAAGCCTACTATGGCACTTTCTGCTTCTCATGCACTGGCAATTGAAAACAACCAGTTACAATCTACAGTAGGGAAGGAAAAATGAAATTATTTCATTTGCTTCTCCCACCCTCAATCCCAAAGAATCACTAGAGTTTCTGTAAGAAAATAAAATCAGGATGAGACCAAGATGAATGCTGAAAGGCAAATAAAACACCCACAAGATAGTTTTATTGTACTTTTTATCTCTAGTTATATAACATACAACTGCTGGGCAAAATAAGCCCATAGCAAAATTACTGACTGTTCTATTTCTTTTGCTCTGTAATGCTTCCTGGAGACTTAAGAGGGTGACTTTTGACAAGTTACACTGTGACACAACTGGTACAGCCTGGTTTCCTACTACACACTGCACCATGCTCTGATACACGTGATGGAGCTCCCTGCCTCACTCCATGCAGAGCTGTGTGTGTGTTTACCCCCTGCTTATGCACTCACACAAACAGAAGTGCAGGGTAAAACTCCTGTCTGACATTGCTGTGGGGACCTTCACCTGACTGGGGTTCCACCTTTGTGAAACATACAAGGATTTCACCTTTAAGAATTGTACTCCTAAAGACAGAATTTTCAGTAGCTATTCAGGGGATTCAAAGTTTATTAGAGACAACAGACACATAATACACTTATGGCATTATACAGTCATATCAAGCCATGATAGATAACTTATTACACATGCTAACTCCAGTAAGTCAACGATTTAGATAGCATATCTGTGGTGGTTTGAGTTTGTTCA
>VZTJ01004738.1:0-13591 GCA_013397795.1 Orthonyx spaldingii
AGGAAACAGGAGAGCAACACATAGGAATGATGGTTCATATATTCATCAAGAGTTAAAATATACTTTGTAAGGAAGTATTTTTTGTCATAAAACCTGCTTAGGACTTGTCTAGTCATATTTTTTCACCCTGTGAGGTGCAAAGTTTAAAATACTTACTTGGGATATATTGGCTCATAAAGATACTTGTCTCTTGCTGATGGGATTTCAAAAAATAAGATGTATCCATTTGCAGTCTGAAAGAGAAATACTGATAAGATACATATCTAGTCTCAGCACAAATAAAATCTATTCAGTCATGCGATTTCTACGTATGTCTCATATATTGAACTCACATATGCATTCATTCAGACATTTTTAAAAACTATGCATTGAAATTAACTCTAGGTAAAATCCACACCCACCCTTAAAGTCAAGTGAATAGGTTAGGCAAGAGGTCAGAAAATGGAAAAACAATGCTGTTTATGCACAAGTCCATCAGAAATTTTCCTCTAATTCATAGAAATCTATAAAAATTGACAACTATTTCAGGTATTTAGAACCTGGGCACATAATTCATACCAACTACACGAATTAATGCAGAAAACATAGTAGAAGGTAGCAAGTACCTAAACAAATGCCTCAGGTGTTTGAACACATACAGACACAAGAGACTGCAAAGAGTTTAGGCACTGCTTCTCAGTGTTGGTCATTCAGGTAGTTTCCAAAAATCCTCACATCACTTATCTTTAGCTACCACAACACTTGTAATAATTCAATCTCAAGCCATGTTCTGTCATTTTGGAAGAATGACTTCATGCTGCTTGCATAAGCATGAGAGAAGCAGATAACCAATAACGTTATGTGTTCAAGGAAGTGTTATTTGTTTACAGCACAAATTTATTTTTCAGCCAAATTGGTAAATGCATTTTGGTTAAATAGTGTTTCCATCCAATTATTTTAATACGGGCTGGGCACGTATCCAAAGCATTGAAGACAAAAAGCACTGAAATGAGTGGTTTCACATTGCTTTGCAAGATTGGTTTCCTTTTCTTTGAATAAAGCAACACTCTTTTCAGCTTAGTTTATCATTTCATAGATGTCATGGCTTTCCTCAGTAAAACATTTTGTTTTAGAAAATTTGTGTTTTGGCTTTGGATTCCAAGCAACACTATTATTCTCATTCAAAACGAGTATCTTTTTCAAGCAAGAATAAAATCTGAACCATAATGCTGAGCTTGAGACAGGATGACAATAAATGGAAGCTCTTCTGTGTGCTATAATATCATGTTCAGGTATTATGTGGCAAAGAAACGTGTTCATTTCTAACATCTTTACAGGTTCTTTCCATTACATCGTTAAATATTTAAGCCGTAAGTTATCTTATCCTGGAAAGAAGAGTAAAACAATACTGTGAAGTATCTTTATACTGATATTAAGGTACAAAGGGCCTTACTGAACACTATTCAAAGCACAAAGTTATTGTTACAGGTTCATTTCTAAACAGAACCTCAAATTCCACAAAGAGGGGGATGAAATGCAGAAGCATTCAACCACAGACTTCCGGCAAATTGATCATGTTCATTTACAGAGGTTTCATTGCTTTAAAAATGTCTGTGTTGCAGTGAAACTTATTAAATAAGTAACCATCACTGTCATCCATTCCCTGATCACTCTAGTCTTTGACAGACTATGCAGAAGTATAAACACTGAGTATCTTGCCAGGGATTTCACAATATGGTTTTTTGTACACCACCATGTTTAACACAGCTCTGCCTTAGCTATGGGAATGCACACTGAAGAGCAGTCTGTGTCGGACGACTGCCTGTAACATGGGAAGGACCAAAATTCCTCCTTACACATCTCCATAATGAAGCGATGAACATATTGAATTTTAATTCACAGAGCTTTAGTTTACAAACCGAAACTTTATGGGCATTTAGATTTGGACATTATCTGCCAGAAAGAACACTGTACATTTAGTTGCAGAAAAACTCTAAAGTGCAGTGACTGAAGTGGCAGAAACTAAAGATTATCTGACTGTCAGCTAAACTACAAGGTCTCCTGAGCAAATGGATCACAACATCTCAGAAAAAAACCCCACAATATGCAAAGTAATTCAGGATAAAAATTCAAATTTCTTTTGAACTACTACATAAAGGTTTAATTAAAATGTGCTTGGATATACATGCTGCAAAATAAAATTGAAGAATACTTTTTGATTCACAGCAAAAATTACAGAAATCTCCTTTCTTCCTTTATTGATAATTATTAGTAGTCACTAAGACTAACCTGGCACTAACAGAAGTACTTTACTTCACTGATTCCATGAGATACTTTTAGGCAATTTAAACATTTTAGACCAACTACTTACTTGCATTACACAAAAGAAAACAGGACCACGGGAAGCTTAACTGATCTATGACTATTATGATATTGCTAGAGACATGAACTATTCCATAAATCATCTGATGTTTTGCACTATGATAACAATATCTAATTTAAGACCTGGTTCTAATGTAAGACCTGACCAAAAGACACCAAGAGTATTATCCCATACCGCAACTCTTATAAACTGTACTCCCACCTTTCGTGTGTTCACTTTGCACCTCAATTTTTAAATACTGCTGCTGAAATAGTCCAATGTGCTGTGAGTACAGCATCACCCATGAAACAAGACTTTATTTCCATGTGAGACAAGATCTCATCTCTAAGATTCTAAACAGAAGAGTTCATATATCACTTATCACTATCTTTGTTTCTGTGTTCTCAGTGCCTTGCAATACTTTTTAATCACCAAAAGACTCTAATACGGCCACAGTTTCATCTCTTAAGACCCACCATTAAAATCCATTTATCAAGTTGAATGATTGTGTCTCCTAAGTCCACAACTATTTCTTTCATTCACATACCTTTACAATACTATATTATTTGTGACCAGATTACTAAAGTAATGAGATGCTGTATCACCCCCTGCCAATACATCTAACCATTGTTTTAAGACAAAGAACTGTAGTTCATTCTCACACGGAAAAATTACTGGAAACTACAAAAGAAATCTTGTATCATCTAAAAAGTCCATGGTACCACTACATATTTTCACAAGACAAGTATCAATTAAACGTATATATGATCTGCAAGTTTGTATAAGCACAGAAACTGGCAACACAAAATTCTGCTTGGAATAGTTTAATCAGAGTAAGAAGGAAAAATTCAACTTACTGAAACAGCTATCATTTTGCTGTCAGGCCGCCATTCTGCTTGTTTATAAGGTCCAAACTGAGAGGCTGCTTTTGAAAGTTCCTTGTAGCTTACGATTAATACACTGGGCTGGAGGGAAAAAAAAAGAAATAATTATATCTCGTACCTAGAAGGAATGGGACGTTTCATACATTGTGCTAGACCTGCAAAGAACTATGTCTCCTTAACAGCTACAACATGTTTCCCTTGAAAGAGGTTAAAAAAGTAATATGTATTTGACAATCCATTACAAAATGGTGCTTTTAAACAAAGCTTATGGAGAACTGCTGCCACATCGTCATTCCTAATCTCCCTCTTTCAAATCCAGGACATTTAAATAAAATACTTCATTGCACATTAAGGAGTCATTACAGAATATAGAAGTAGTTTCAAGTTACATAAAGGGTGACTGATGCTTAAGATGAACAGAAGCATCTCAAACAGGCTCCTGTATTGATGAGGACTGTCAAAAGAATTAGGATGAAATATCCTATAGAATATTTGGCACAATCCATTTGCTTAGTTTCTACTAAATGGGTGGGCCACTGTATTAAAGAGAATGATAATCAGGAAATTTGTTTTCCAGAACAGGTTGTCAGAGCCTGCTGAAAATCCACCTCTACAGTTAGTTGGAAGAATTTTGCAAGTGGTGAGGTGCACCCATTAGCACCTTTTGTTCTGGGAAGGGAGAAGAGCTTTGGGGTCATGAAGACCAGACAAAGCTACCACAGACACTAAGCCTTCATTCCCTTTCAGGAAAGCAGTCGAGAGCTGCGACAAAAACCTAATGCAAAGTTACCCTTCCTTGCTCTAGTGCTTAGCAACATTCATTCTCCTTAAATATATTTCACAAGTATTTGTATTTTCCTACTCTTGAATCAATAATAGTTTTCAGCTTAGATGGGTATGTCCCTTTCCGTTATCCTCCACCACTGGGAGGAAGAAGTTAAATTAAGCAAGACACACTTTTTGTTTGGTCAAAGTTATCCCTCGTCTTCACACCATATGCTGTCCTAACTTTATCAATTTCAGTTTTCATTCAGAGTTGGAGCATCGAACTCTGTACCAGAAAAAGCACACTGCAAGGGAACCAAGAGGGTACACAGTAATTACTCATTCTGATGAAATTAACCATGAGACCACTAGGCAAAGCTTCCCAACCACCACTAGGACCACAGGTGATGAAAATTTACTACTATTTTTGGCTTACTTGACCCACCAACAGAAACAGTACAACAAATATAAAAACATTAATTCTACCCAGAAATCTTGTGAGTGTCCATCACTCTAGAACTCAGCAAGTATCTACTACCATCCTATTTGGAATCACTTCCTTCAGTTTCCTTTCAGAAAAAGTAGAGTTACAAACAATCTGATTTTAAAGTACGAATATTAATTTAAAATAATATAAAATAAAGCAATGATATGTTGTCACCACACACAATAATAAGGAGCTGAATTACTATCACACAGGCAGCCTTAGCCTTGGTAAATTCACAGTGACTTGGCATCCTGCTAACAACACTATTCTTTAAATTTCACACCCACACAGAACTGAATTATCAAAAATAAAGTTAAACATTTATGAAGTATAGCAAGCACACTAATCTTCACCCTAAGAACTATTTACACCAGCTTTTTCAATCTGTGTGGCTTCTTTTGCATCAACTTATCTAACATTAAACAGATAACTAATTATTCCTAACAGATTCTTGTTGATTGTTCTCATGAACTACATGGCCTTTCACTGATTGGCTTAGAACCACCCTAACTGCCTCAGATATACTGAGAAAAAGTAGTGTCTTAGTAATCTGCATCATTAGTGCAAACGTGGAGATCATTCTTAAAACATTTCTGTGCTTGAAGCATTTTAGCAGTTGGCAAAATTAGAAACTCGGTAATACACAATTTTCTGCTACTCTTACAGAACATAATTACAATATTTATAGTGTAGAATTCTTGTGACACTGATTCACAAGAAAGCAGCTATTACACCTTAGAAGCTGGAAGAACATTCTACATGCACAGCAGCTTTAAAATTTATGCAAACTGATTTCTAGGCTTTGCGCCTTACAAATGAGGACTTAAGGAGTTAAAAATGCTTGCTTGCACTCACAATGTTATCTTTCTGTAGTTTAAGTAGTTTCTTGTTAGAAAGCAGACCCACTTCGAATTAAATAGTTCACAAAGGCTACATAGCTAGAGGTTAAATGAGGAATTATTACACTGATACAATTCATTTCCATATACTCCACAGCTCGAAAGCATTAATTCAGACATGAGGAAAACCCTAACATACAAATTTACCCCCCTGTTTAAAAGCTTTCCACAGATGTGTGAATGTTCTGGATTAACAAAGGCAGAAAGACAGCTCAAGATCCTGCTCTGCTTACGGACAAAAATGAGAAATGGTAATTTTACATCTGAAATAAATTTATTTATTATATCTAAAGTGACTGAAAATGTATAATGGCATGGGAATATTTCTGTAAACAGAAATATGTATCAACCTAACTGCTTTATCCAAGCAAAGCAAACCAGTGAACATATATTTTAACAAATTAAAACCAAAACCAAAGCAAACAAAAAACCAAAACCAAACACCAAAACCACAACAGAAAAAAAACCCAACAAAACCTACCAAAATAATGGGGGGAGGGGGCTAGTAGCTGGATACTCTCCTCTTGTTAGTTTTATATATTTAATTCATACTCTGTACAGAAACAGTAGGGTTTCAGACTCTATTAATTAGAATTTTCTCTAAATCTTTACATTTTCCTATGTTAAAAAACCCCCAAATCTCCATATCAGCTTCATGAAAACTCTATGGTTCTTACTCTTCACAGTTCTGCATGCAGCTACTAAAATTATACAGGAATGTAGTCAAGCTCAACTAATTAATTATGTCCACTGTCTCAAAAAAAACAATCTATTAATCCTTCTTCTTTAAAATGCTTAAAATGCACTTGCTGAAATATTAATGGCAGAGCCACAGCTTTAGGAGAAACTGGATTCCAGAAACATAACAAAGCGCCTAACAAATAAGGAGTTGTTTAAAAAAAAGTAAAAAATTTGTCTAGAGGAAGTAAACATCTTCAGTTGTAAAGGAAGAAAGAACTGAGTAAGCAAGTCTTGATTCAAACTGCAATTTAACATTTAAAAAAGCTTCCAAAAATAGATAAGAAGCATATCTAGCATTTTATAATCTGCTGCAAAGAAAATCTAGCATTTTGATACAGTTCATTTTGTCTCTCAGGAGGTATGTAAGGTCAGGCAAAACAGAAGCTGCCACTCACTTTCAAACAGAACTGTGGCAGTGGATGCATACAGGATAAGAAAAATGGTGAAAAGAAAAATAAGAAATGTAACCTTAAAAAGAATATAGCATTACAACTACTAAAGCGTAAACAAACTCTCCAGTGCATTAGTTAACAGTACTGAAAAGAAACAGAACTTCTTGTTCTCACAGCTAAACTTTATCTCCTTCCATCAATCAGCTACCTCGGCTATCTCTTCACAAGAATATGTTCCACTGTTCTTACTCAGCAGTTTTTATGCTTCACAACAATGTTTTTCTAGCATTAAACATGCCTCTTTTTTACTGACATGAGATTATAACAACATGAAAGCAAATCTGGTTTGGATTACCAGAAATTCATTGCACTATTTGTAAAACAGTAAGGCAGCAAGACAGCTCCATCAACAAAGCCACCTAAATTCAAACTGCCTAAAAAACTCACAGCTGTTTCATTGTCAGTTGTACCTTAAGAATCCCTCTGGACTTTCCACTAGGAAAGACGAGCTCTGAATCAACATCCAGACAAAATGCCTATGCAAACAATTAAAAAAACTACAACACAAAACACCACAGACAAACCCATGATTAAATAATCCCATATTGTTACTGTTTTACTTAATTTCACCTGACCAAATATAGTACCTTGCCCACTTACTTTATTAGCAGCATAAACCATGTCAGAACACTTAGCCATATATAAGGTAGTTTTTATAAAAAAAGCTGTTAAGGTATACAAACTCTGCAGCAAATTCTCTCAGGAAGCTTATATATGGGAAATTACCAATTCACTTACCTAAACACAAACATTCTACTACATTTGATGTAAATGCAAATCAAGCTGACATTTAAACCCTTAACTAAGATGTGAATGTTGTTCTGCAAAGGCCCTCTTCAAAGAAGACAAGTAGCCTTGAATGGACTTGAACAGCCCTCCCATGAGCAAGTGTCCTAATTGAGATATTTACAGAGAGTCACACAAAATGATGCATTAACTAGCTGGAAAGAGCTACAATCATTTGACAGAATATGTAATAATGAAAAAATGAGTTTCCTTAAACCAGATTCTCTGGTTTGACTGTAGGTTAATGACAAACTGCATACCGTGGATGTTACAAGTTAAGTAGGTCAGTAAATACAATAGAAAACTACTGGACTAAGTCTGAAAAGCAAACACATGACCCAACAGCGCATATGCTGTGACATGGTCTTATGTACAGGTTTGGGTTTCTTAATGTAAAGTCAATCCAAGAACCTGCATGGCTGTGGATACTTGTTAAAACCTAATATTCTCATCCCCTGACCATATATTACTCGAGACATCAAAAATCTATCTCATTTAGGATAAAGAAGCAATTTCTTTGAAAAACACAAATTTTCTGTTTAGTTTTATATGACAAATATTTCAATGCTTCATTAGGCTGTAGTCAAAAGACAAAAATCAAAGATGCTGTTTAGATGAGCTTATAATCTAAGTGACAAAGACAAGGCTGGGAGAAAACAGAAAAGAACAAAAGCCTGGTGACACTGTGCACTTTTATTTTGTCACTATATGGTCTGTGCTCCACTTTAAATGTTGAAGCTTTGTAAAATTACAAACTAATAAAACAGAAAGGTTATACGGAGAAAAGCAAGGATGTGTGCAGAAGGAACAGAAAAATTCATGTACATAGACCACAAAAGGCCATTCTGTCAGTAACAGAGATACAAGGTGGCAATAAATGAATTTCTAAAAGCAAAGTTAATTTTAAAACCATAAGACCTTTAATTTAATTTTGAAAGTATTTGGAAAGATTAGAATCAACAGAGTATTCACCCAACAAACAGAGCAGACACAGTTTCCAACCATGTGCTTCATGGCTATTGTGAAATAATTCAGAACACCAAAGTGCAGAATTGTCAATCACTGCGTCTCACAAGTGAAAGTTGTCAGTTAACCTACTGCTCAAAAATGCTGTCGAAAAGCAAAGGCATAACCTATACATCTTCGGTTTTCTGTTACGTGCAACTAAACTGAACACTGTAGAGTCATAACTGAGAATGCCTTTTCCCTTCATGTATGTAATTATGACAGAGCTTTCAGGGATCATCTACTTTATATTAATACAGGAGACACTGAAAACTTGGTAAGTCCAACTGAATAACGGCATGCCAACATTGCATTTTGTTAGATAAATTCATCAGCGTAACATTTGTTTCATTACATAATCACAAAGATATCTTTTTAACAGAAGCAACAGCATAATTGTTATTGTTACTGACAAATAAAAAGAAATAGCCTTCTCAGACAAGGGTCTAAAAGGGTATAAATAAGAGATCAGCATTTCAGAGGTTAAACTACTAAGGAAGAAAACATAGCAGAAGCAGTAGGATACCTTAACTTGCACTGATGCTATCTGTGTCATACTGTTCACAATACACAGCCAACACAACCACCCATATCAGTATCAAGATACATTGGTTGTCCCATTCTGCAATCAAATTCTAGATAAAAAGCCTACAGAGGTTGTATCCAATTCTATTACGAAAATGTCACACACAATAATTCTGTAAATTTTTCTGCTTACAGTTCTGAGATGCAAACATGAAAGCAGAAAACATTTCTTTTTAACAACCCTTGTAATTAAAAAAGATTACAGAAACAACTTCAGATAATTTTAATGTATTTATTCATACATCTTATGAACTCTATGCACTGTGTCACAAGTAACTCCTTTTATAGCGTGGCAAAATTCCAGGTTATGGAGATCACCTCCCCAACAGAAGCACAGTCCCCTGTTTTGTCCTATTGTATGCTTAGATTTAAAGCTCACATTGACTTCAACTCTAATATGGCAACAGCTAGAGACTGAAGAGCACATATGAGAGAGCTGAGAGAGCTGTCTGAATATCAGCTTACTCAGCATTCAGAATGAATACCAACTATTTGATAATCTAGGATTCTGACAAGCATGCCTTCCCAAAAGCTTATTTTAGTTCATTTAGGTGTTCCAAGTCAATATCAGATCATTAGAAAAAAAACCTGAAAACACAAGTTTAAAAAACCAGACTAAATGTAAATCATAAGCTGAGAAGCATGTAAGTGATCAAGAAATTCTCCTCTGAATGAGCAGATGGGACAAGCTACTCCTGGCTTCAAAGGGCTCACAAAACTGGTTTTGACTGGCAGAGTCATAGCAGATAGTTCCAACAACCTTCAGGAGTTTTCATTAAATGTTCAAGGCCAGTACTTATTCCTGACATTGTCACAAGTTTGTTAATATTAAAGAAAGGAAACACTGAACCATATTTAAACGTACAACTATGTCAGCAGACTATTCTTGCTGCACACAACTTAACTTGTCAAGCATTAGGCACTCCACTCATCTGTGACACCTTCTTCCTTAGCTGCATACCTGGTTCCTTAACACCTAGAGCCCTATGGGTGATTTTGTAGAATTCAAGAGATAACTAAACCAATTTAAAATTAAAGCCACAACTGTCAAAGGAGTAGCACTTTCAAAGGGCCAACTACAATGTTCCTCTGATCCTTTCATCAACTAAACAAACAGGTTTCTATTTGTTCAGTAAGCTTAACAGCCCTGTGAAAAGACATCAGTAGTTCACCATAAGACCATTAAAATAGAGGTGCAAGCAGGAAAGACCATGACACCGAGGACTGCAAAGCTGCCTTGTGAAACCTCATCTTCAGTTCCTAAGTCACTCTATTAAACAGCAATTATCTCATTATAGCATTTCAGAAAGGTTCTACCATTCATTGATGTTTCTCATTTCAAGCATCCAAGTAATTAACATTACCCGAACGAAAACATTTGACAAGCTTTTCCATACTGTCAATGAAAATAGTTACACTGGCTCTTAAGTGTCAAGGAATTATCTAAGGTACCCAGACCTAAAATTTCTGATTGAAGAAAAATACTTGGAACAGAGGTCGAGGGTGTATTTAACAGAATCCAATAGGGAACAAGAAAGGATTTTTTGTATCATCAAAAAATAAAATAGAGTCAAAATTTTAAAATGTGTTTATTTTGGCATTACCTTATTCTTTTTTGTTTGTTTCTTTTAAAACACTGGAACAGGCACCCAAGAGACATGGTTGATGCCCAGGGTCTACTAGTGTATAAGAGCATTTAAACAATGCTCTTAATAACATGCTTTAACTTCTGGTCACCCAGAATTGGACAGGCAGTTGGACTAGGTGACCAATGTAAGTCCCTTCTAATCAGACAAAATAAAATTAGAGTAGAATAGAACACACTATGTTGTGTATGCTTGATAATGCACATACTAGTACAGCAGCATATGCATATAATTCATAAATAAATGCCAACATATTGGGTGGTTGTGCTTAACAACCTTTCACCAATACTGGTGCCTGATCAAAATCATTCACCTGAGTGGTCTCCTCTATCCACAATCCAATCTCTCTTAACATGTAAAACAGTCAAGGACTTTTTGGTTCAAAAACACTAGCAAAATTTCATCTGTTTTTTTCCAACACCAATTACACAGTTTTGAGTCTTAATATCTATACACTGATTCCAAAACAGGAAACAATCCATGCTTTGGGATTAACTTTCCTTAGTTCCACTAGTTCTTAGCACACAGTAGGTGAAAATGACCTTTAAACATTATTATGTCACCTTAAAAATACACATACTGAATGTAAACTCACACACCTGGAAACATTTCAAAGAGCCCCCTATTTCTGAAAATTTCCAAACAGAACTTTTCCAGTCTCACCACCTCATTCTTAAATGAAACCTCTGATATATAGGTGAAATAGTAACAAGTCTTAACAAGATCAGTAGCCTGAAGGCTTTTCTACTACAAGAAATCAAGTTTGTTCAACCTGACTAGAATTTATCCTTGTTCCAAAGAATATACTTCTGACAAATGAAAACATTTTCTAGAATGCAGTCATTTTATTTTACCAAAGTTCAAACATATGATTTTAACCTGCACCTTCAAAAACAAACAAGAAACTGAAAAAAAGAAAAGCCTGGGGGAAAAAAAAAACCAAACAACAAACCACATTCAGGACCCCAGCTATATACATTAAAAAAATTGCAAGAAATTCTCTTTAAAGACTACCTTGACCAAAACCTTTATTCTTACAGGTTTCTGATAACAGCCAGTTGTCCGCAGAGGCCGTGAGACTGTAACACATTTTTCAGTTTAAGATCAGTCAACGGTCAGGCCTGGAAAAGTTGGCACCTTCTTCAAAAGCACCCATTACAAACAGAATCAAAATATCTTTTAAAAATATTAATGATCTATGAGTTTAGTCAACTCTTCTGCACCAAGTGAATTCTCCCAGTGGGGAGAATTGTCTGTAGCCAGTAATACAACGTTTAACATTTCAAAACAAGTCCAAGCATGCAAGCTAATGAACCTCGTCCTTGAGAACAGATCATAAAGTAAACTACATTCTACACAACAGGGCACATCTCGTGAAGCATTCCATGAGCCTGTTGTTTTCCACGTCTCTTCATGGAAAAGATCAGTTCTGCTCTGTTGACAGAGCACAACTACAGGTTCAGCAACTAGCAAAATCGAACAAGTGTACACTTTATATACACCATGTGCCACAAACCTAAGAAAACAGAGGCCACACGATGTTGTTCACACAGCAAAGGTGCTGGGCTGATTATGAGCTAGCTGGATACCTGTCTAGGTTCAAAAAACAGCATCAGCACCCCAGCCACAACTAGTGAACAGCTTTGCAGAGCACAATAAGACATACCATGATGAAATCTCAGCTTAACTTAAAATGAGATTTTAAGGCTATGAATGTCATTTGACATCTTTCAGTATCAGCTTTCTAAAACTGGACTGTTGGTTTTCCCTGGTAATCTGAGATGAACTCTATAAACCACCTGGATCTGGAGATATTTATAGACAGATTTGAGGTCTAATCTAGGCAGTATTTAAATGGATCCAGCATCAAAATTTAAAGTGAGTATCACAGTTTGCATTGACTGCATCAAATCAAACTGACAAACAGCATTTTTGTCACCACACTAATACAATGTGAACTGAAAGCAAGGCACTTAATTTCAATATTCAGAGTTTCAAACTAGATATAGCTAGAGCAGCAGCTTCCATGCAAAAGCCATGACTAGTCTTCTGCTAGGGCCACAAAAATTTTAAACTTTGCATAAAAAGAAAAGTTTGTGAACTTCTATGTTATAACATTTTGGGTAGTGACGCTTTGTTCTGTGTTTTACAAAGAGTGCTTCATATCTCCCACATTCCTATGTTCTTTTATATAAAACATATAAAATGCAAAGGTGAAAGACATGAAGCATATATGTGAAAAAAATCACTGCTACAAGCACTCCTTATGTTAAGCATAAGCGTTATGTAGAGTTTCAAAAAAAAGTTACTTGGAAGTCTCATTTTTTAGAAAATACCGGTGTTAACCGCAATCAGATTGATGTTGCCTATTTTCTTAACACTGTACTGCTATCACTAAACATCGTGGATAACCCCTCAGATTCACAAATATTGAAATATCCTGTAAGGTTAGCGTCAAATTTTACAACCCTTTTTGGAAGAAGAAAAAACAATTAGCAGACGACAGGTCTTTTCAGCTGGGAGAGCAAGGTCCGAGAGCTTATAAGACGATGGATACTCACTCTGCAGTACCAGATGCTTAGCTGAGATGGGAACAGAACTGCGAAGAAAGCTCTCTGGGGATCCGTCTGGATGTGAAGCGGTTGCTCCCGGGACTCCAGAGGACACAGGAGCCTCTTGGGCCAGCCGCTGAGGAAATACATGGCTGCAGATTTCCAGAGAAGCTGGCGCTCAGCCTGCTCTAGCCTAGGCGGGGGTACAGCGGGGGCATCAGCGGAAGGAAAGATGCAAGGTCCGCGGCCGACCACGCATAATCGCCGGCTCAGCGACGGGACCCCCGGGCTCAGCACCACCGAGGGCGGGGGGCTGAGACCTCCCCGGCGCTGAGGCCGCCGGTGCTGGTGCGGGTGCGGGGACGGGAGAGCGCCGCGGCCGCCGGGGGCGGAGGCGGATGCGGGCTGGGCGAGGGCCGGGCGGGCCGCGGGAGGCGGCGGCGGCGGG
>VZTJ01004738.1:13651-64808 GCA_013397795.1 Orthonyx spaldingii
GGTGTCGTCGCCGTTGCCGAAGCCCCCGCCGCCATCTCCTCCCCCTTCCGCTTCCGCTTCTCTTCCTCCTCCTCCTCCTCCTTCCGCTCCTCCTCCTCCGTCCTCAGGTCCTCCCCCTCCGTCCGCTCTTCCTCTTGCTTTTCGTCTTCCTCTTCTTTCTGTTCCTGCTCCTCCTTCTCTTCTCCCGCCTCCCCCTCCCCTCGCTCCGGTGTCCGAGGCCCCGAGGGGCGGTGGCGGCACGGGGAGGGCGGGGCCCGGTCGAGCGGAAGTGACGTCACAGAGCGTCAGCGTCACTGGTCCGGGCGGAAACGAGGCGCAGGGGGGAAAGGGAGCGGGAGAGAAGTGGAGCGCGGGGATAGAGAGAGCACCAGAGCCGGGGATGGCTGCATGAGGAGGAATGGACTCAAAGAGAGTAGGTTTGGAGTAGGTCTTAGGAGGAAGCTCTTTGCTGTGAGGGTAGTGAGGCCCTGGCACAGGTGGGCCAGAGAAACTGTGGGTGCCCCATCCCTGGAAGTGTTACGGGGCTCTGAGCAGCCTGGTCCAGAGGAAGGTGTCCCTGCCCGTGGCAGGGGGCTTGGAGTTAGGTGACCTTTCAAGTTCCTTCCGACCCTGGCCATTCTGTGGTTCGGTGGTGAAATCCTGTACGAGTCCCCGGCGTGAGCATTGCCGCTGAGGCTGTCTGGGGGACAAGGTGAGCGCAGGGCAGGGTTGATGCCGTTTTAGTTTTGCCTTTTTTTTTCCTTATGTATTCTCTCTATTCTTTGCACATGTATTTGTAACCTGTTGTATTAGTGACTAATTTTCCCAGTAGTTTTCCATGCCCTTTCCTAAGCAAAAAACCAAAACAAATTCGAGAGCTCCAAGCCCTGGGGGAGGTACAGGGCCCTTATTCTGTCTTGGTTCTCCTTGACTACCAAGGTTGAAAACAGCTCTTCGAGACACATTTTCATAGAAAAAGTACAACTAGTACCAAAGGGATGACTCCAGAGAAGGGGTTTAACCTGGGAAAGAATTACATAACCACTTGTCCTCCTAATTAGTGCTTTTTATCAATTATGCTAATTTCCTAAAACCTATAAAACTGTATGTACCCCTGTAGGGGGGGACTTTTGTAGACACTCTTCCATAACTACCCCTAGAAGCCTCCGAATAAAGATCCACCTTTATATTGCCTCCTATACTAAAAACTACCTAGAGTTTCATTTCCAGGTTGAGAAAAAGGCAACAGGGTTGCTCTCACAGTGCGTGTGTTACATTGTGGGTTTGGCACCAGGCTTCTCACAGGTGCTGGCACAAAGGTTTCTCCCAGCTGATGAGTTGGATCAAGGATCAACACTGGGTTATTTTTAACCCAAGACCTGTTTGTTAATCTTGTTTCCATGATTGCCCAAATGCTTTTATTCACACACTATGGAGAGAGCAGGAGTGCGTGGTGTGAAGGATGAAAAGCAGAAACCGAAAGTATGGCTTTAGAGGTAGTAAATGAGGCTTTTTCTGTAACTGGAAAATAAAAGGAAATAGAAGAGAACTAAAGGTAAGGTCTATGTGCCATTGCAAGGGCAATGCCTGTGTTGGAAAGAAATAGCTATTGGTAGAAATTATCAGAAGAGTCGCCTGAACCAGTCGCCTTGCACTGCCTGTTAGAGGAGTTCATCCGGACTGAGGCGTCTGGGAACAGGTCTCGCTGCATGCAAATTACCCAGTGCTCTTCAAAGTACATAGTCTGTCCCCACATCTAAGGCCTTCTCTCCTAACAGCTTTCTGCTTTTGTTACCATATGAATTTTTGGTATCATATGAATACCATGTTCCAGCTGAAACACTTTCATCTGAACACAAGCACAAAAAGAGAAGTGAGTTACAAGGACATATATATTAGAATCCTAACAAAACCATAATGTACCTTGAAAAAAAAAAGTAATAAGGGAACAAAATACCCAGGTATTTCATTACTTAGACCTTTAACTGGGCAAGCTGGAAATGCCTTAATATCAAGTTCCCTACTCTCAAATATAAGCCAACCAGTGCTTATGCTACAAACACCCTCCTGTAGTCTCTTCTCCGAATCCTTTTTGATCCATATTTCTGACGGCTAGCCTTCTAAATAAGGACATGGAAATTGTATTAGGAGTGTGGCACCATCTCATTTTACTGACTCTCCCTCTATTCCTCAGATTATGAAATAAATTGCCCAGAATACATACTGAAGAATAGTTACGACTTCAGAATTGTTCTTCTTCTGGATTAATTGCATTTTGCCAAGTTCATTTTACTTGAAAGTAAGGAGAAATTTGTCAAAGAAAGTCCATGAAACAGTTAGTAAGGAACCTGCATGTTTTTCATACTTGTTTGTGTTAACTTCCTTAGTTAATGCTGCAGCATCCTAATATGTTTGTGTAAGAAGCAAACATACTTCCAGGTCATGCTGTTTGTGTGTGTGGATTAATGCCAGGTTGTATGCTGAGAGCAGTATTAATGAAGGAAACAGCTACTGCTTTTAATGGCAGCTACCTGGTAGGATTTTGTGGTAACTGTACATTGTGCAAAAAGTAGAGACTGAAGCCTTTGCAATTTTTGGATTGCTACTATTGTTCTTTTCTCTGTGAAGAGACGTGAGGCACATATTTGAAGTGAGAAATTATGACGGCAGTGTGTTGTTAAAAGTGTGACTACTAAAATCCTCACATCAATAATATGAACATGATCCAAAGTATCTAATGGTTTTGGTACATTTTTGTAGGCTGAATCAAGGATATATCCAAATGCCTAGAATGGTAATTCAGTAGTGACAGACTTTTTCTAATAATGGGCTGTTTGTACTTGACTAGAAAAGCATATTTCTGAGTGTTGTGGCATGGGAATGTAACTCATAATACTCTAGGACACAAAAGTTGTGTAGGAATTAAATGTGTGCAGTGGAACAAGCTCAGAGAGTTTCTTGAACAGCTCTGGCAGTGGCTACCAAGGCACAATTACAGGAGATAGTGGCAACGCTATGATAACAAAGCTCAAAGAAATTGTTGAAAGCCCTTTATACACCACAGTCCACTTGTCAGTTGTCATCAAGTGCACTAAGTTGAAGGTAAGTCTTGATTGCGGCTGCCTACTCAGTGACAGTCATGTTGTTTTGAAAACCTCACTCTTGAGATTGTTGTGTCCTGGAAAGGAAGAGCTCGTGCAGAGCTGTGGGAACATCCAGGGACATTGAAATGTCATAAGCCTAGGTACATAAGTTTTGATATTAGCAGGCTCGTGAAAGGAAGGAGGAGAGACTGCTTGTGGCAAAGCAGGTCTGGAATGAAAGTGTTGAATGAAGGTAGCTGTTTTGTGTAGTTAACTCTGTTAAGATTCCTGGTGTTGATGTGCAGCTGTTGCCCTGAGTGGTCCTTTAGATTGTGCAGCTAGTGCTCACCTAATATTGAATCTGCAGCTGTTACATGAGCCGTGACAGAGGGTCAGTTCCTGCACGTTAAATTAAAAAAAAAGAATGACTCCTCCCGCCAGTATTGTTACTACTAGCAATATAGCTCAAAGTAAAAGAGGAAAACTCACAGAAAGACTAAAGACTATTGGTGAGGCATGGTCAGAGTCAGTGTCATGAAGTTTTTGCCATGCTGCATATACGTGCAGGCATTGTGTCATATGAAACACAGAAAGAGTGTGACAGTGAGTGAGCATCTGTGTTAAGAACATAAAAATGTCTTTGTTAAGTCATCTTCACATTGTAAAACTGGTTGTGGAACAAATGAATCTTCCTTGCAGCTTTCTGCTGCTGAGGTGTGAAGATTGCCATAGATTAGCCTGTTATTTAAACTGCCCATGTTGTTAGTCATCCACTGATCGACCAAAATGCACATTTACATTGAGAACAGTTCCATAAACAGGACAAGGTAGGACAAATATTCAAATCATTTTCCCATAGACCATCCACAGAGGTGTTCTCAGAGGGTGAATTATGATTGTTAGCATCCTTAAAGATGAAATGTAAAGAAGTACCAAAATAATAATGTCAGAAATTTTAAAAAAACACAAACACTCCAAAACCAACCCAGTAAAAGGGAAGTGATTTCTTGTAATACCACAAGAAAATCTTATGCATTTTAGAAGTAAAAGGAAGAAATCTGAACAGTGGATTAGATGCTAAGGCTAGTCAGTTCTAATTAATAAAGAGAAAAATCACTCTGATTATTTCAGACAATTTCTGAATTCAGCCAAGAGAGATGGAATGAGTATTCCTTGAAGAGTTTGTCAGGAAGAAGGGGAAGAACAGTTTTTTCTATTGATACTACTCAATGTCAGCAATTTTTGCTTAGGTACAGTAGATGATCTGAAGTACTGGAACAAAAACAATAATGCTGGAGCAGAATACAGGTACAGTTCTTAATCCTAATGTTTAGATTTATTTTCTGATAATTTTTCAAAACAGTTTATCATATCCAGCTACATTTCAATACAGTAAAAAGCTAATCTTGAGCAAAAAAAGTGCAAGTAATAAAATTAGATAGATAAATTCTACCTGATTTTTCTAGCAATCAGTCACTCACAAATGGTCACAAATTCATTTAGCAATGTTATTTACCATTTGATAATTTATAAGTCAATGCAATTAATAGTGATTGTTTTCAGATTATTCTCTCATTATATGTAATATACTACCATCCATTTTATAGTGTATTATTCATTTCACAGACGTCACATAGTACTGTTTCAGTTTCCAACTGAACAATTTATGTGACTAGCAATATAAACCAGTAGAGTTAGAACCCAGTTTCCTGAGTTCGTCAACAGTATGTTGCAATAATATTTTAGTTTGGGGTTTTTTGTCTCAGTGGATGAACCAAACAACTGACAAATTTTTATTCTAAATTTCTTAAATGTATATGTTATTGAAAAGTGGCTTTCACCAAGCATTCAAGAACCCAAAGCTAAAATTTGCAAGTAAGTTTACTACTGAATTTTAGAGTGGAAATGTATGTGGATATAAATACAACAATGGAGTTGTGCTTATGGTTTAGTTAGGTTAGAAACCAAGTAAATTTGGGCCCAAAATATTTCCTTTGTTTACTTATCTCTGAGAAAATAGAAAGACAAATCATAACAGAGCTCTTTCCATGCATTAACAGCCATACACAATATATAAAACCAGATAAAAGGGGAGAAAAATACTGCGAAGTTCTGGAAGCAACCTGTATCACTTAATGAATTAATCATTACCAATGTTGATATAAATATGTGTGCCAAAACCATGTTCTATCAGATTTAACACAGCTAGCACAACTTCTGCAGAAAATCTGGGTTCTTCAGATTATATAGCCCTGAGGACTTCAGTTTGGTTTTCATAACTGCTGCAAGTTCAGTGGAAGATATTTTTTTTAAAAAAACCTTCTACATCAGTGAAAATATTCTTAGAAATATAATCTGTTCTTTCAGACTTCATTATTTGGGTTTCAGTGACTGGTGAATATGCTCTTAGTTTCATGAATAGCTTACCACTGAAGTATTTGCTTTGTGCACTCAATTACTTTGCCAAGAGCCATTGTGGTTTCTGAATATGTCTAGAGAACTGTGTTCCTTGAAGGTCTTTGATATTTGATACTAGGAAGACGAAACATCCAGAATCACAGATCATTTTTGAAGTCTCAGCTTTAGGAAACAGTTAAATTCTTTTAGATTCTGTAACACACAGTGCTGCCTCCTATGCAAACTACCAACATAATGAACTGCCAACCATTTAATTGCATACTCTGCTCAATAAGGAGTCTGTATGCAAATTATGTATGGCTTTCCAAGGGGAAAAAAGGATTGTAGAAGGAGCTAACTGACTCTGGTATGCATTTTCTAACATAATTTTCAGTATAAACCAGTGCTGGAAAAACATTTTCTGTTCACTGTATAACAGACTGACCAAAGAACCATGCAAGCTGCCACGTGCAGAAAGAAATTCATTAAACTTTTTCGGGGTGATAGCTACATGTTTTTACCAGGTAACACCACCTATGTGAAGTACAGGGTACACGGTACAGTTAGAGTGTATTAGATGAATATGGGAGTGACGGACAAAAGAGTTGGAGAGATAGCAGCTCTTGCATATGGAAGTGTAGTAGATAGGATGGCCTAGACTTGTCATATGTTATACATTTAAATTACTGGTTTCACTAGGTGTTTCTGGAATTTTGTGAACATCTGCTTTATTGTATAATCTGAAATTCAAAGAAAGTGCACTTGAATTATATTGCAATACATACTATAGCCATACATGTTATCCATAACATGCGTTATACAGTGTTACCTGTAACGGATCATGCCTCAACTCTGCTGATGAATTGAAATGTTTTCAGTCTGAAGGTGAGCAGTAAAGGACAACAGGTGTTGGAAGCAGCAGTCTGATCTTGTAGTCTGTTGAACATCATCTGCAGTATGGAATACTGCAGCCTCTAGCCAAGAAACAGGGTCCTGACTTTCAGGTGGCAAGATGTAAAACACAACCTCAAGTGTCTTCTTGAGCAGATATAAGGAACAAATAAAAGGAATAAAGAAAACACTGAGGTTTTTTTCTATAATATTAGTGGATCTTAATATTATTTTTTGTGTCTCTTCATTGTAGGCTCTTATTTAGACTGAGATGAATATTAAATAATCTCTAACAGTACGTTAAGATGCACACAGTGTTAGCAGTGCCCTCTGCAGGCTTTTTTGTGGTGAGCAGGGAGAGCTGTAGCAGCTCCACTCTGTTTTGATTATGTGTTTATACTGGTTGAGCTGATTCTTTTAAAATGTTTTGCTAGCAGAGCATCCTGTGAGCTTTGGAGTTTTATTCCCAAGCTGCTTGAAAACATACAGGAAGTGCTGTAAGTGATTCACGAAATGGCACACAAATTACATGCTTGTTTCAAGAGCCTGGTTTCCTGTCCGTTTTTGTGTTGCAATCACAGAGTCCTGGGCAACAGGAATTCCAGCTCCCCTCTCCCTTTTCACTAGAAGCTTGTTTCTGTTTATACTGATCTGGCTGTGTCTGAAAGAAAAAGGTGATCGATTCAGCTTTCAGTTCTTTGTGATCAGTGGCTACAATGAAAAAAAAAAATCAACTTTTTTGTAAAGGCCTTGTGTCGTTTTCAGCCAATTTGATACTGAGATAGAGCTGTCCAAACGTCCCTAAAATACAGCTTCTGTGCAATGGAAGTTGTCACTGTCGGAGAAGGCATTAATATTTTGAGCTGTTTCCTATTGAAGTCCAACATAAAAGAAATTATTTTCAAATTCTGCCTTTTTTGCCTATTTGTTAATGATCCGTGTATTGTTTAAGGCTTAAAATACCTTCCAGTTGCAGGTCAGAACTTGGAAATAATTTCTGTCTTAGTAAATTACAAGAAAATTGATTGCTCATCCCAAAACATTGACTAAAAAGTAACCACTTCTGTGCAACAATGTAATCACATAAAGTAGAGCCTTTTCATTACTGTATTAGTAAATTACTTTCTTTCCTGCCTGTGCCCTGCACTTCAAGCAAAATATGTTTTCCAATTATGAGGCTCAGAACAATGAGGATAGTTACAAGCCA
Organism: Orthonyx spaldingii; assembly: GCA_013397795.1. Taxonomy (NCBI): domain Eukaryota; kingdom Metazoa; phylum Chordata; class Aves; order Passeriformes; family Orthonychidae; genus Orthonyx; species Orthonyx spaldingii. Next base: position 21,209 of record VZTJ01004738.1, read on the forward strand.
AGAGTTCTGTCTCCTAGTCTGAGACAGTGCAGAGACATCTTTGTGGTCTCTAGAATGTCATCAAATTCTTTGTTGCTAAAATCTTACTAAGAGTATGTGCATCACTACTCTTACATGTGTAAATCATTTAAAGAGACAGATTTGAAGTTTTTGTCAAGCAGAAGCTTCTACTTCAACAGAAGCTGAATATCTGAAGTGGTGAAAGATGTAACATCAGGACTAGCTGAAAATACACATGCAAACAATGTGAATACTGTCAGTTATATTCCTATATAGACTTGAGAAATGTTAAATAATCTAAATGAAAAATAAAACCATTAAAAGAATGCACTTGAAAAATTACAGAAAGCTGGTTGACTTTATCCACATTTAGAAAAATCTGTAAGTATTCTGTAGCCCGTTCAGAGATTTGATATTGACAAATTAACACTGTGTGGAGCTGTAGAGCTTGTTCTTCAGGAGATTTAAATTAGCATCACAACAGCAAAATGAAAGGGGAAGTGCTATATGAACTTCTGCTTTGAAATTATACTGGAGTAGTCAAATTTTTTCAGTCACCAAATCATGCCAGCTTTTCAGCAGTTCCTTGACAGAATTAAATAGGCATTTTCCTAAAAGTAATCAAAGCTCTCATTTTCAGTTAATAAATAAAAGAGGAACTTTTCAGCTTTTGTAGACCATACCTATTCAATGGGAAGCTAACTGGTTGAAATGCTGGCAGAACAAAATACTGTTCTGTATAACAAAGCTTACTTGTCTTGATAACTGTTATTTATCACTGGATGCCAGTTTTTCAGCTTGGATACTGCTTTGTGACTTAGCTTATTACTTAGTTACAGTAAATAAATAAGGACATGCAGAAAACTCTCCATTACTCATCTCTTTAGGCATCATATGATGAAACATAGCACTAATTGTTCTTAAATAATCCTGGGGAACATACATCTTGGAGTGACTGGCTTACAGTTTCATTAAAAATATATACCAGGCTTTATTGAGAATACTGTACTTCCATATTAAGAGATATTTTTCTGTTTTACTTATGTAGGTCAATGAAAAATTCAGACCAACCCTGATTATATTGAAATTATCTCTGTGATGGGAAGTGCACATCTTACAGAAGGCAGATGCAGGAAAATGTTTAGTCAGAAGACTGATTAAGCAAGCTTGTGCATTGAGTGTTGTAGCAATTCACATTGGCTTCAGAAGAACATAAATAGATTAAACCCTTTAGCTATATTTTTTAGTGTGACATACTATCCTGATAAGAGGTTCTTGTTCATAAGTTAAAAATCAGTGAAGAATGCTTTTAATGTACTTCTAAACCACAGCTACAGTACCAGCTCTAAAACACTTTTTTTAATCACTGATGTTTTGCCCTAACAAATGCCAGTTCAATATTCCTTTACTGATATAATAAATAATAAGAACATTCTTTTGTAAGCAAGTTCAAAGTGTTCATGTCACTTGAACGCAGTGGGCTGTTCTCACCCTTTGATGTCAGCAAGGGCAACAAGAATGATCAAAGGCCTCAGGACTTCAGGCTTCTGAGTAGGATCTGAACAAGGGTTAAATTCATTGAAAAAATGTGAAAAATTATTGTACATGACATAGAAAGGACTGCAAATGTGAATGTACCTTTGAGCTATGTAAATGAGGGCCTACATATGTGTTGCTGTTGATCATCCAGAGAGGAGGAACAGGATCAGGCCACCTGTGTGTCTATGCTTATGTGAGTGCAGTTTCTGTTTACATGGGAGACACAGAAGGAAGAGATGAAGGGGAAACATTGCAAAATCTATCAAACTCAATGGTATGAACAAGGACAGGTGTTCACTGTCCTTTCCAGTATCCAGACCTAGGGAGTATCTAGTGAAGCTTGACATTTCGTTAGGTACTAAATAAACAGAAGGACGAAATCAGAGTGTTCACTTCTTGAATAGGCTGTTCCGTTGCAGGCATGTGTTTTCTCACCATTTTATGTTTTTTTTCCAAAGTCAGTTCATCAGCCAGTATGTGTTGTTACTTGACGAGTGTGAACAAGATTGCATAAAGGTTAAAAATCATATTGCCTAGAATGAAAATCACCGTCATTCCTGTGTTGCCTCTGTTTGGAATGCATAATACATAGCCCACAAGCATTCCCCAGCATTAAATGGAGTAAGACTTTAATCATTCAATCACAGTATCCAATGATCCTCCTTCAGCTTTTACTCAGGCAGCACCTTTCAAAATAGCATGTTTTTGTTCTTTGATGGAGTATCCATTTTATCCTGAAACCTTGTACAAATAGAATTCTAATTAATCTCTGTTGACATTAAAAAAACCCAGAACCTCAGTGACTCACCAATTACAAATTGCTTTTTAATGGATGGATTTGCAAAATTTTTTTTTTTTGTTTAATTCCTCTGACAGATGTGAGAGCTTATGAGAAGACACACAGGCAAAACTGCTCTTGAAACCCTGTATTATCAGCTGGAATAAATTACCAACTTGCAAGGCTTGTGAGCAAGCACAGGACATGAATAACTAAAGTCAGTAGAAAAATTAAGTTTATAAATCTAGTCCTTGGACCTGTTCCGTTTTGTAGGTGCTGTTGAACATAGATACTTGCGACAGCTCAGCACCCCTCAGGAATTAGCTCTGTGTAAACATGGGAAAACCAGGTATGCCATTGCTCAGCAAAATCTAGAAAAGCTGTATTTAAAAGAACTGCTTGTCTTGAGTAATGTGACATTCTTGGATTTGTGAGACTTTTATAAAGTCCTTGAAATATTGAGATTTCATCCCCCACTTCCTTCTACTCCCACTAAGAACTAGATTCCAAAATAATGCTCTTGCTGAGGCAGCAAATTAAAATTCCCATGTTGGAGGTAGAGTCCTGTGCTGTGTTGTAAAGGTCTCGAGAAATTTCCAGAAGAGACATGCAAATTGGAATTAAGGAGCTGAAAACTCAGCTTTTGCCACTAGAATAAAAGAGATGCAGAAATACAGGATTTTGCACCAAGAACAGGACATTATAATTTAATATGGGCAAACCCAGTGAAAACACTAGCAATCTGGTGTGTCAACATGTAAATGACAGGTGAAACACAAGCCTCCCTCACGTGAATAGTACTATTAGGCCTGTTTGACTAGGGTTAGGTATCATTAAAAATATAGGAATGCCAGACCTGGATTTCAAATTTTTCTTTTTACAAAGTACATACTAGCATGGACGCGGTGCTGCTAGTGCACAGCAAATAATCTTCTTAAAAAGAAGAGAAACACAGGGTTTTTTTTGTTTTGTTTTGTTTTTCTAAAGAAGAAGAAAGATAACCAGGTTTCTCAGTGATGTTGTTGTTTTCCCTCCATGTTTCCTGTGAGAAGCAACTTGAGCTGTATTACTCATGGCATACAGAAACAGCTCTCACATGCCCCCAACATTGCTGAACAGAGTACAGTGCTTGGGCATCAGACAGCTTGTCTGGTTGTATTCATAAAGTCTGACTTCATATGGCATCTTAGTCAAATAGCATAAAATATTCAGATCTCTGTATTAGTAAAATAAAATCTTTAGAGACTTATTGGCAATAAGGGATTATTTGAAACATCATCCAGACAGTGGTACTCTGTCTCAGTTGGTGTTAGTTATATAGGTAAAAATGTTAACAAATGTGCTGTCATCTCTTTTTTTGTTTCCTGTGGCTGTTAGCACACACTGCTCAAGAGAAACTTGAAATATGAAATATGCAGAGGAGGGCAGCAGGAGAGGAGAAGAACCAAACAGCAAATAGGACTGAAAAGCATTCGTGTAGCACACAAAGAAACCTTTACTAATTTATTAATCAAATTCCTGATTAAAGACCCCCATTAGAATCCCAAGGCTGTTTGAGACCCACAGTATGCCAACACAGCAGTTAGATAACTGCATATCAGCACAGTTTGCTTAGCTGTTTAACTATTTTCTTTTCACATCCTCAGGGCTGCTTTAGTCAAAATTGTTTCAGATTTTTAGCAGATTTTTAGATACCCTGTTGGGGTATCAGAGATGATGCAGGAAAGTATCATAGTTTTTATCGTCATTTTCTTTTTTTTTAATAGTACTTGCTTTTTTTTTTTTTTTTTTTTTTTTTTTTTTTTTTTTTTTTTTTTTGTTTTTTTTTTCTTATTTTTTTNTTTTTTTTTTTGATGGTGAGATCTTACTCTGAGATATTGTTTATAATTCTGTATTACTCTTCTTGGTAATAGGTCTGTCTATGGTACCTGTGCTGATGATTTATTCAGCTGAAAATCACTGGACTCCATACTGTGATACCTTGTTTAACGCTATCTTTTAATTTAAAGGCCTTGCCTGAGCATGATTATTCAGTAAAGGCAGAACTACTGAACTACTGCAAGGAAGATCTCTAGCACTTGCTGTTGCATTATCAGCCCTACCAGTCTTATGGTCTGCTGACTTGTGATAAGCAGCAAAACTGCAAAGTCACACTATGTGTCGGTCAGAAGCAAATGTCAAATGACATTTCCTTAGATTTAACCAAGTTTATTTTGAAAAAGACAGAATAGGTCACTAAAACATGTAACCAGTCCTCCTAACTGGAGATAACATCTGTCAGCAGCATTGTGGTCAGCTCAGCAGAACTTAGCTATAAGAGAAGCTGGGACAAGTTTAGTTTCTTGATTAACCCTTTCAGAAAGAAAAATCCATTTGAGTGAGTGCAGGGATCAAGTCAGCTATATTTCTGCTCAGAGTTTTCCAAATCTCTGCTGAGACCTCAGACTGTTCCAAATTTCGCAAGGAAAATAATCATGCTGCTATGCAATAAAGAGCAACTGGAATTAACTGACTCAATTTTTGTTAACAGACAGTTACATGTGATTGTCAATAAATATATTTGAGCATTTGTGTTTCTTTATTATAAAAGAAACTCCAAACCCTTTAATATTTAAAAATGGCAATAGGCAGAGCTGTGGTTAAATTCTACAGTTAAAGCAGAAGGAACATAGTTACTCCAGAAATTGCTGTTCTGAAAATAGGACTCATAGGAGACATCCTACCCTAGTACAAAGATGATTGCTATTAAAACTAGTAATATTGGACACAGGACGTGTTACAGAAGGCAATGGACTCATCATTGTTGGGTGGCCATGTCTAACAGAGGGCTCTAGCTACCTCGGCCAGCCTCATTGGTGACCCCAGCAATGCATCCTCTGCCTATGGGCCCAGGAAACCCCCAGACACCCAAGCTTGCCTCAGCTGAGCTGTAGGTAGGTCTGTGCCCAGCCCTGTCCACTGTCACCCTGACTTGCTGGTTTTCCTGACTGGGCCATTGGTGCATACTCTAGTTTGTCCTGTGTCCAAGCGTGGCTGGCTGTGCCCAGCTGGGTCTCCTGGGTGGGCCTTCAACTTGATTCATCACCTTGACTGAGAAGGAGTTGTTTAGAGATATGTCACCAGCCCTGGTCCTGCTTAACCTTGGTGTTAAGCCCTGTGGGGAGGATGTGGTGCCGAGGCTGCCCTCTACTCCTGGCTCACAGCCCTTCATGGGGCAGCCCTGCTCTTGTAGCTCACTGACAGTTTACCTTAAAACTAGTTACATGAGGATTGTAATGAAACTTCAAAGATGTGAACTTTTATTCCGTTGATGTCCTTCAGTCTGCTTTTATTAAGGTACATACTTGCCTTCTCTGTCAGTAAAATATATTTAGAAAACATTTTTAGATTCTCAGATAGGAGATACTGTGTGATGCTTCACTTAAAAAACACAAAGTCAGCTAATTAAATTCCTTTCTCCGGAAATTCTTCCTTCTTGAGAAATCAGATGACAAATAGCCAGATGCAGTACAGAAAAGCAGTCCCTTTCTCAAGTCCTGTTATGAGAACTCACACGCAGGATAGAAAATTGGGCCAAAATAGACCACCTTGTTCCTTCTGAGAGCAGCCATCTGAGATTTCAGAGTAGGTACTCTCCCTTTTGAGAAACAGTTATTTTCCTGCTACTTTTACCTTCAAATGTTTCCCAAAGTTCAAATAAATATAGCACTGTGATGCTGGGCTATATGGCCTGATCTTTGGGCAGACACTTTATGAAAGCAGCTAAGAACATTCCTATTTTCAAATATATTTGCTATAGTATAGTCTACTGTACTTCTATAAATATATAAAAATGGAGCTTGCATCACTGAGATCTACAGGTACAAGGTTTTGGAGGAAAACAAGCACAACCTTGTTGTGTTGTCCTAGCTTACAAAAAGCCAGAGGAAGAACCTTTCTTTTCTTGAAGAAAAGTGGATTTTTAGAAGGCATTGTATCCTATTAAAACACTTCTAAAAATAACAGCTCAACTTATATGTAATGAAGTGGAAAAATTGTAATAATTACACTGAAAATACAAGCCAGGTTCCCTGACTCATTCACATTTTGGTTCTCTTCTCTCCCTATGGCTTTTTGGATGTAGTTAACAATTTTTACAATTTCAGGGTTATTCATAGCCACTAGGAGGGGTTTAAAACACATTGTGCCACTTCTGCCCCCACAGACTGGCTAGCACAATTGGTTTCATCTGCTTTTATATCTTCTCTTCACGAGGTGTATCTTAATGGCACAAAGCCCAACTGTGCAAAAAGCCTGTGAGGAGCACACACACACCCGTCAGCTGGCCAATGCCTGCAGAAGCAGAGCCACAGGCAGGGCAGTAACTCATACCTGTGGTCTGCACCACAGCTCCAACTGTCAGACAGCAATGAAGTGAAAGGCTGGTCTGGAGGAAGCCTTAGCATCTTGCTACACATAGCTACATAAGGCTGAAGAACAGTTTAACTTACCCTTATTTCTTAATTTACCTTTTCCTTATTTATGCTATGAAGCTTCTGGTTTCTAAACCATCAGTAGGCCCCTTTACTAGAACATTTACTTCATGACTGTGCAAGATGAGAACTGTTTTTCATGACAAGTAAGGTTTCAACATATATCAAAACAGCGTACATGTTCTTGTTCTCCTGGGTAAACCCCAGGTTTGAACAAGTGTATGGCCAGTCTCCAAGGTCAAAACCTTTTTATTAAAACAGACATTTTCTTTGGTTAAAGGCCTAGGCAATAAGAGTTTTTGACCAGGAGCCTAGTAGTGGCTAATTACAGCTTGTCACTCTTGTTTATTAAAGGTGGTTATGAAAGAAAATAATTATAGGCAAGGCTTACTGGTGGGAAACAGTGTCTCAAATGTTACAGCTCCAGGAAGACTGGTGTCCTCACAGGTATAGACCTAAAGTTGCGTTAAAAAGTGTTTCTGTGATCTTTAAAACAGGAACACAGAGAATTGGAGAAGGTCTCATTATTGCCATGTCTGGGACCCCAATGTCGCAGGACTCAAGTCATACAATCCCTTTCAGTAAACTTACTGAGCTCTAGCTGTAAATGTTTTGCTCTTCACTGAAAAGCTTCTTCTGATCCTTCCTTCTCTAAAACTCTCAAGAAGTCTAATCTCTGCAGTGCATTTAGCATATAGCCACTTTATACCTTTGTCTCCATGCCATTATTGTCTTCTAAACAGTTCCTTTCCACCCTGGTGGACTATGTCTCCAATAACCTATATGAGATAATTTGCTTAACAACAATCCTGTCTTCTCTTGCACAGGCAGGCAAAATCCAAGGAGTACTCAAGAACTAAAGGGCAACAACAAACAGAAAAACTGTACTGCCTTGGAAACAGGAAGTTTAATTGTCTGTTATGATTATAGTTTGAAATAACATATCAAGGAACAAGTTATATGTATAGCCCAGAACTGCAGCTAAGTCATATATGCAGTTGTGCTGCTGTTGCGGACAGGGTGCCTGTCATGGGCAGAATGGAATCTTTGGACAACGTTCATCAAGGAGACCCTTCCTTTGAGTGCAGAAAGGGTACACATGCTTTCTAAACTCCTCCTCAGAGAGGAGTCTTGGTGTGGCTGGATGCAATCCTAGGCCCAGACTTGGCCAACAGTTTATTACTTTATATTATACTTATTTCTTTATATTTGTATTGTACTTTATACTTATTCCTTTATAACTACAGTATTATGCAAGTGTACTTGAGCCTGTGTATGACTTTGTCCTGAACGATTAAGGATGGCAAACCAAATATATTTACATAAATAAATGATTTCTTCAAATTGATGATAATGGTAATGATTAAAGATCTTAATCAGAATTACTTACTACACAGTATAGATAGCTGTAAGTACTGGTATAGTGCACTATTTATTGAGGCAATATTGAATCAGTTATATTAAAGTTAGGAAAATAATGATTAAGTAGATATTGATATTCCCCACCTATACCAATGACCATGGACACACCTCTTGCTTAGCCATGAGGACTAACCTTGAGAACTGTTCCCACACAAGGGAGGAATCTCCACACACACTCTGAGAAGGAATATGTTAGAAGATCCTATCATTACAAAGTGAGACTGGGCTTTTATAAGGTAAAGTGACTATCAGTCAAATGTCTGCAGGCCAGCTGTGTCAGATCAGCAGGTTTAGATAACTTACCAGTAACATCACTGATTCCTTTATCAGAAACCTTGTATCACCATAGCCAGTTTGCCAGGAAATGTTGTTTTTCCTCAGAATGTTTAAGTTCAGAATTGATGAGTCAGGCTGGTTTCAGTGTTCTGCAATACCAAAAGCAGTGTGTGCCTTCTCCTCCATCCATCACTTACGGCTTTTTCACATAGGGTATTGTTCAAGCTGGCTTACCCCCACTCTAGGCAGAGTATTCTGCTTACAGTACCTGAGGCATATCAATTAACAAATGAAGCTCAAAATATGCAGATCAACAAAAGATGCATGACTTATATCAAGACCCAGCACATAGCAGATGAATAGATTGTGACCTTTGACTGGAGAAAATATTTGGCCTTTTCTGCATGGTACTGGGATCATGTCTGTCTCATTGATTTTAGTAATCACTTCCTACCATTCTTCACAGTTTTCCATATTTGAGTCAGGAAATTTTTAGCTTCTGCCTATGAGCAATTCTTCTGTCAGGGCAAATTCACAACTAAATCTCAATGTTTAGACGGTAACCAGTCACTTGGAAGCACTAAGAGTGTTACATTATCCCAGAGCACAGTTTGGTTTCCAGAATAATGGTGTCTGCAGTATCTGAGTCTGGATAGGTTGGCAGTGACTAACTGAGTGGGGTTGGCCCATGCCCTGGGCTTCCATGGTATGTCTTGTTCAAGTCTGCGTTGGCTGAAGCAAGAAAGTGCTTCCCAGCCTTGGACTTCTTCCACCCTTGTCTCTCCAGTCTGGGGTGCAGTTGTAGTACTCAGCATTGTGGAAATCCTGGGAGTACCCAGCCCAAGCAACTTCCTCCCAGTGGAGGTGACCGGAGCTCTAACATTCTGTTCCCTTGCAGCAATTGTCTTATGCATTTTTAGTTATGGAAAACTGAACAACTTTGCAGAAATGAAGTTTGAGATTTCTTATAAAGAACCCAAACAGTCCTTCATACACTCTAATATAGTGGCAATTAAAACAATGGAGTAAGTAGTTTCTTCTGAAGTTGAACTGGTTAACCTGTGTTAAGAGAAGAATGTATGGGACAGTAGAAATTGTTTCAAGCCACAACATATACTAATCTTCATCCATGTCTGTGACATTTCATGTAAACAAGCTTCACAGATGGGAATTCATCAGATTCTTCATCTCTTAGGTTTGCTGAATCATATTCTATGCCTAGTTTTGAGCATTTAACTAGGCCAGAAGCAAGCTCTAACCTCTGACATCTTCCCCAATATCTCAGCAAGGTCTACTCTCTGTGGCCTGCATTTTACTTGACTGCTCTTTAGGAGTGTAACATATATGCATGGCAAACAGATAAAATCAAAGACTTTGCACGGAGGTCTAAATATGTTGCTTCTGCTCAATAAATTTCCGGCTGTCTTGCTGTCTCAGTTTTCTCATCAGTCTGAGGCAGATCTGTTGATTGGGACTGCAATATTTTGGGGATGTACAGAAACATTGCTCAGCAGTTATAGCTTCTTATATGAACTTACATATGGGAAGTTCTTTGAGCTTCATCTTTGAGTGCTTCATCTGACCTTATTATTTTCACAAACATTATGTCCCTGTTGAAAAAACTTGTTGACATTCTCCTGTTCCCTTTTCCCACCAACAGCTTCTCCTTTCTCAATTATATTCTCAAGTTTATACGTCTATTCACTGATACCTGATACCTAGCCTCTTTGTTCTGCCAGGTGTGCATAGTTAAGACTCACTATTAACTATTTTACTTCTGTAAAGAGTATGTTCATCATCTCATCTGAAAAAAGGTTTATTTCACACACAAATACTGTTGTCCAGTAGCACAGAAATCCTCTTGCTAGCAATGTCGTGTTTAGAATCTCAAATTTCTGACTAGATAGATTCCCCACTTCACCAGAGAAACCCCCATCTTAACCAGCTAAGACTCAGGTAATTATTTCACCCAACTGCTTGAAAAACTTGTGTGTAAGGAATGAGCTTAAATGCACTCTTCAAATTTCTGCTGCATCGTTCCTTATGTAAAGTGGTTTCTAACACAGAGTTTGCATGGAAGACATTTCACTTCTCACTTGGAAAAGCCCATTAAGGAAAGGTACTTGCGAGTAAACAAACATTAGCTGCTGAAAAAAGGCAGTGACAATAAAACCAAAAGTGAACTCAACAGTTCTTTAAAGTCAGCTTTTAACAATGTTTGCACAGTGCACTTACCTATTTCAGCTACTCTTTACAATATGGCTGCATATTGAGTTTGAGTGAAATATTATCAAGCACTGGCTATAAAAAAGTATAGCAGAGCACACGATGATGTGGTGAGGAAAACCAGGATGTCTTGTTGAGCCAGTTGGTAGTCATTGATCTGGGACTATACTTTCAGGCCACATGTTCATCAGAGTATATGAAAAGCCAGATAATTACAAAGGATATGGAAGTTAATTTGAACAAGTTTACAGTCAAAGGTCACTTTGGGTTAGCAGGGACTTCTGAGGTCATTTAGTTGATCCCCATCCCCATAGAAAGAAAAGACAAGCTTGAAGTTAGACTTATTCCTGTAACAGTAACTCTTTACTGTATAGAGATGGTTTGTAAAACCTTTCTTTGTCGCTCTTTTGTGAAGTAGGTAGATATCAGTTTTGGTAACAAGCAGTATGGTTCTGCTGAAAGAAGAAATTCTGTAAGAAAAGATGACTGCAGTATTTCTTAAGAAGAATAGGAGTTTCTTGATGTACAAAATTCTAAAAAGTATTTCCAGTTGCTCCCATGGTCAGAATCAGCTGGTGGTTTTCTGGTATGCAGACTTTAGTCTTGTAAGGCATTTCACCTGGCTTTTAGAAATACCTCTTCCACTTCAGTCTTTTTCCAGAGATATTAACCTTCCTGATGTTAACTGTTGTTTTCAGACATGTCTGCACTAATGGGAATCAAGAAAATGGAATGGGTCTAGGCTGCTGCCAGTACGAAAGTGAACTTGGTACAAACAGCTAATCTTATTCTGCTCTATGGTCTTAATCACAGATCAAGCTGCAACTCACAGCTACTGAAAATGTTGTGGTGTAGAAAAGCTGAAATAAACCTACTGTAAGCCCTTAAAATCCCTGGTAAATAGCAGAGGTGAGGAATAAGCAGGAAGATTAATCACCCAATATGCCAGTTGTTCCTGTGCTAAAATGGCAAGTACCTCACTCATACTTAGTAAAGCAGGTCAGTGGATTGGAAAAGTAGGTTTTCCCTAGCAATACCAGAAAAATTAAATACTTAAAACAAACTTTTTCTCTCCTTGCTTGTGAAAAACGGTCATCATTAAAGTTCACTGAATTATGTTTTAGATGACTGTAAACCACCGAGGAGATTCTTTGCAAGCATTTTCACACAGACATTCCACCAACTTCAGTTGAATGCATACTTTTTTCCAGTATACTAACATGCTATTGCTTATAACATATACCTAGTTGAGACACATGTATGGAGATGAATAGTGGCGGTACGTATCAGAAAGGGTAACAGAATCCTTTTATGCAAGGTGTCCTCTCTGTCACTTAAAAATATCAGGTGACAGTACATGTAAGTTTTAAAGTCAAAATCGAAAAGTATCTAATAATTTTATGGTCTAAAAAATCACTCTTGACTCACTGGAAAGTTCAAAACTATTAAAAGATAAACAAAAAGACAACAACACCACCACCAAACAAACAAAAACCCCCAACAAACCAAATTAAAAAAAAAAACAAAACAAACAAACAAAACAAAAAAAACCCATAGACAGAAAACCCCAAACAAACAGAACACAAATCCTTCAAACATTTTGAATGCAGTTTATGTGTATGTGAAAACTCGCTTCAGCTGTTTGGAGATAACAGCGTATAAAACAGTAGGTGAAGCAGAAAGGACAGAGCCTCATCATATCACACATGTATCATATGCTCAATGGTTTACAGTAAAAGACAAGTCATGCATTAAGTCATAAACATATATAGACTGTCCAAGCTGCTGACAATCTAACCTTCACGTACTCAGATGTGACAGTCAGCTTTGTAAGCATCCAGCGAGAGCTGGTGAAAATAGAAGCTCTTGAGCCAAAATGCATTTCTAGATATTCTTATGGTTATTACAGTAAAGAGTGCTATTGTTCTGTTCATAGTAAAATGGAGTGGATAGGGCATAGGAGTGTTGTGGAAAACTGAGCTGCCTGTGCCTAGGGATGCCAGGTGAAACATTTCAGTATACAATCCATTAAGAGGGAAAGCAGGGTAGTGTTTGCCATGTCTGTAAAATGGGCAGGAAATGCTCCCCACGCTTGTTCTTTGCTGCCCACACTGAGGCAGCATTTATTCAGCAGTATAAAATAATGACAGGATGACTTCCATTTCAGTAAGGAACAAGGATAATCACCATAATCTAATTGCAAAGACTGCTGTGTACTATTTATATTCATCCACATAAATTCAGTTTTAATTACTTCCATTTCATTATTATGAGGAAAAATTAAATAGAAAAATGCAAAATTAACTCTTTCCAGGAACACAGTGGTTAGATTTTCACCCTGGCTGACAGAAGGGCTCCCAGCAGAGTACAAATCTGGAACAGGGAGAAATTACTTGACCTTATGCCCTGACCCTTAAATATTGCTAAATAGTGCAAGCCAGAGTAGTTTCCAAGCTGTTATTCCATCTTAAGGTAAGCAATGCTTCAAGAAGCTGCCTCTGATTCTCTGACATCTGCCTGATTTGCCATGTCAGCAAGGACATAGGACATAACAAGCCTAGCGTGGATTTGTCTTAGCTGAATCCCATGGCTACAAATGGGTAATTAAAGGTGCAATATATAGATATTAAATTAGAGGTGATATCAGAGAGAGATTAGTTTTTCTCTTCCACAAGTAAAATCAATGGCAGTCCTGATTTTTAAAATCATCTGTCCTGGTGAAACAAGAGAGGGTGAATACTGATGTTCTGGTCTCATAGAAACAACTGTATGTCCACTTTTTGCTGCAATAAATAGCTGCAAAGTGATGCTGGAGAAGCAATTCCCATCCAAATTCAGAGCAATGAAAAAACCTTAATCAGTGGAACTCTTCTAAGAGCAAGAACGTGACAGAAGTAGCCTCCATGTGAACATCTTTCTTCAATCTTGTTACATCTATCTTAGTAGAAAACACTGCTTACCTAAGCCACTGGTCTTTCAAAATAATACGACACATCTTACCCAGTGCCCTTACTTCACTATCTGATGACTATCTAAGAGGCAAAGTTGTTTAATTTTGGATGTTTTTTCAAATTTGGCATTCCAGTATTAGGAAGTAAAGCAGCCTGACGTGGAAAAGACTCACCTCTTCCTCTGAACAACGACAAAATTACTGTTTAAAAATAACCAGTGCAGAAATCTATCTGAGCTTCATTTTCACTTTTGCTTCCAAATTCCTCCTAAAGAAAATTCTGTTGAATAATCAGTTCGCATTTGAAACTTCTTACTGTCATGTAGCGTAACATCACAGTTCATAGTTTTTTACCTGACTTACTTGTGGGGTTTTACATAGACATGAAAATTCACATATGTGACATAACGTTGATTTACTGGTGGTGATGCCAAGAGGATTTTTCACTGTTTCTTTTCTATACCTTTTACACAGTTCTATGTATCCACAAGTATTAGCATGCATACTTGTACTTCTCTAAGTCTGATAACTCAGCACTGCTCCAAGGTCCTGTAGAGCTAGGAGACCAAACATTCTACTATCTTGAGGAGCTCTGGCTCCTCTAGCAGAATATGCTCTGTAAACTAGAAATTAGATCATTCAAGCCCCTTATTGGGCCACTTTGGTAGTTATGTTAATGTGTAAGGTCTATAAATTGTATACTGATTGACGGTGGGGGGGCGTGCATGCATGGTGGGCATCGCAACGTGTTTCCACCTCGGCGACGTGATGGAATCCTATTAAAATACTGAGGTAAATGACCCTCAACCCTCTAACCTCAAACAGTGTCTAGATTTCATTCTTAAGACCAGGAAAAAGACATCAGTGGTATTGGGATTTTTTTCTTTTGATCTGTCCTTTGATTTATTTTAAACCTCTTATTGCTCTTGTGATATGACATATCTTCTATATGTTGCCATGACAGCAGGTACTTGTGGAAATTTCCAGTTTAATGTGTTAGAAATTTTCTAAACGGGATATAGGCATGTAGTGATTCCACCTGAAAGATGGTTGACATAAGATAGCATTTACAGCTTTTATTCAAATTCCACAAGATGTTTGAATCCAAGCACCATTCCCAAGACTGGAACAGTTAATAAAGGCATTCTTGAACAAAAATCCCTTAAGCAACAGTAAGTCCAAAAGTAAAGTGTATCAAAGGCAATCAGATGACTTCTTCACAGTGGTAAACCACATTTCATGACAGCATAATTCTCAGGAACTTCAAGAGATAGTATCTGAGGAGGCATAGCTTTTCATGGCTGCAGTGCAGATATATCCCCATAAGTTTACTGTTTATTCCAAGGCTAAAGTGCTGTAATTTTCTTTTGAAGTCCCCAAAAACAGATAGAAGAAGTGCAAATGATGGCATGTAAGATGAAGAGTTTTCACTGACCCACAATCCCACTGTCTCTTGAAGCTGTGACAGTTGACAAGTATAAAGCCTCAGTCTGAGAGTTAAAATTACCACCTTAAAGAAAGAAAATACAGTAGTATTAGTTTTAAAATCTGCAGTTATTTAAGAAAATAAAAAGGCTGATTTTAACCACTGAGTGGTAAAGAGTGAAAGCTCTGTCTTCACTGTATGCAAATCTTGTGGGTCATGCTGAAGTTACAGTGACTCCTGTCATAATTTACAAGAACATTCTGTTGTAGTCTTTTCAGAGGAAAGAATTATCTCTTTCATCTGTACTCCAAATCTGAATTTTCTATTACAACAAAGCTATCACTCATTTTTAGCCATATAAATGAAATAACAAAACTGAAATCTGTCTAGAGAGCATCCATGGGAACGATTGTCAGTAAATCTATGCATGTGATTAAAAGTGTACAGAACTGGAACTTCAGTGATGAGTTCAAATGTCCTACATGTTCAGTTCTGATACAGCTTGAGCTTTAAGTTAAAACTTAACAATCCTTGTTCCTGTAACCAGGACTGTATGGGTCATTTCCAAGGCACTGTGGTAAAGTAGCTGTGGCTTTTATGCTTCAACTACCTACTCATCATGGAAAAAAGGTTCTTTCCAGTGTTTCTTAAAAATGTATGATGCTGAGAAATATAAATGTTTGTCATCTGACTTACTGCATGTTGCACAAAGTTTTTTGTCATTAAAATGAAGAAGTAAAACCACAAAGAACAGCCTCGTCTCCTTTAATTTCTTCATTTCACTAAGTGCACAGAGAAGGCTATGGCCTACAAAGTGGAAAAATTTTACAAAAGTAATACAACAAGACAGGGGGAAGCCAAGCTATCCTTGGACAATGTGCACTGGAATTATGTCTGGACACGCACCAACGCTGTCCTCCAGAATGCTGCTTGCCTTAAGCTTGTGTTCATAGTGCATGGCAAGATGCCACTAAAGTTTCACACTGTCACATGAAAAACAAGAATGAGACTTTGACAATTCTGGAAGGTGAAAGTGTCTTTCTGGAAGTGTTATTTTAACTGTAACATCTACTGATGGCTGTGGATCAAACAGTTACTGTTAAGATGCAAACATGACATCTGAGGTGATTTGGAAATCAGTGAATTTATGCCATCTTCATTCAGTCTCTAGCCTTCACCTACAAAATTTATTTTTAAGCTGGTGACCTCTTGATGTATTTTTTTAGCAGTGAGAAACATGGGTGGATTGTCAAATAAAGCTTGTCCTTGGAAAAGCCCTGAGTTGTCTCTGTCTTCAAAAATTGATGTATATTGTTTCTTCAGGCCACTTGGTCAGTTGCATCACAGTTTTACTCCATTTGTGCTCCTTGGCAGCCTCAGGGCTGACCTCAGTACGCTATGTGAGGGTCTTCTGGAACACCAAGGAATTACAGCTGACCTATAGCTGAAATACCTCTGTGTCTAACACTGCCCACAGACTCTTTCCTCACAATGCATTAACCTGTCAAACTTTTATCTATAGGCAACAAAACTGGTTTATATAAGTAGGTGTATTAAGATCTTTCTTGTCATATTGATTTAGAGTTTTGTATGGTAGTATCTTTTTTTTTCAGTTCAATTTTATTACAGAACAGTTAGATGCATCTTGACAGTTTTTAGGTATTATCTTCCCTCTGAAATGTAAAAATTCCTGGATGTCTAGGCAAGTTGGATGCTCATAAGATGAGAAGGAGCCCAGGAGATGATATAATATTCCAGATAAATAAGGCATCATTTTATTTGTTGTTAAAACCTGTAGCCTGATCCAAGAGTATAACAAACTATTGCCACAAAAATCTTAATGCTTTCCAAAACAACCAGCTTTCTGTATCCTTCTCAGCCAAGACTACTAGAACTCCAGTTAGTATATAGTGGTGTGTGTCAAGTTATGCACATGCAAGCTATTGGTACCTCAGTGAAAGGGAACCAATATTTATAAATTTTTACATTGCCCAAGAGACAGTCAAAACTTTAGAAATTGCATTTTTAAAAAACTTATGAAAAAATTAATCTAAACTCAAAACTACCTTCTATTTTGATGTAACATTACTTAGGTTGCAGTCCACATATTCTTTACTATTTTAGATGTAAGAACGAAAAATCTTTAAATGTAAATTGAAAAAATTGTCCATGACTTACTGTTCTCATCTTTCATGTTAGAGTTCAGTTTTCTTTTCCTGCCTGTTAAAGTAAATATATACAAATTTAGCTTAAACTTTTTTAGATTTGAAAGAAGCAATACGATTCAACAAGCCTTTAGATTAAACTGAGCTGTAAGCACAGTTAAGTTTATTATTAAATCATACCAAATAAATAAACTTCTCTACATTTCTTTTCTTTTACAAAACTTGAATCAAATTCTGAAGTCATAATGTTAAGACTTTCCTTTCATGACTATAAACACATTTCTCTGATTTACTGGAGTCTGTTCATGTGTAAGAAAATACTAGCATAATAGTCCATTTGCTTTATTACTTTTGCACTACTGCACATGCAAACAAGGACAGAACCACTGTGACAGTCCTGTATCACACACCATTTTAGTTATAGAACCTTAATGAAGTTGAGAAATAAAAGTTCTGTGCAACATGCTGTAGTTACAATGCCTTTGTAGTTATGAAGAAAACACCATTCAAACTATGCTTTTGCAGCCCTCCTTACCCAAGGCAAAGTTTGTTTGTTCTCTATACAGAATACTGGTCAGTTTTAAAAATGTATCTTTCCATACACCTTGTCTCACATAGGTAACACAGTGAGGAAAACAAAACACAACTCAAATGATCCTAGACCTCATTTTTTACCATCTTGTCATCTAGAAATAAAATGCGACCAAAGCCACGCAAGTGTGCCTAGAGTTACTAAAAGTTTCTAAATTCACAGGAATTCACAGGAGAAAATAAAGAAATAGTGAAAATTTTCACTATCCGAAGTAAAATGTACCTTTTCTGGGTTGCCCATGCTTGAATGTTTTTCTCTTCTGAAATATTATTAGTGCAGAGAGAAGGACAGCTACAGTCACACATGTGGGTATGATAAAAGACATCAGGAATTTTTGTCCACTATACTGTGCACTCATTAAAGCTGTCAAAAACATGAAAGGAAAGTAAATTAATAACTTACAAAGTAGGCATTCTTTATAAAGTTATCTGTTCTGTTTCTCCGAAGTCTTGCTCTGACTGAACAACGGATTTTTCAAATTTCTCAACATAGTGTTTTACACTCATTCTATGAATAATTTATTCTGAAATATTACTGTACAAAGCCTTAACAAAAAACCAGTGAGATCTCTTATTTGTATGGCATTTGAGTCTGGCACCATCCTCTTGGCATCTGCCTTTGCAATATTTATATGTAGACGAGACACCTCTCAGTCTTCTCCAGAACTCTGATCACCCTTGTGTCCTTCACTGAACCCTCTCCAGTACCTCCATGTCTCTCTTGTCCTGAGGAGCCCAGAACTGAACACAGCACTGCAGATGTCGCCTCACTATCACTGAGTAGAGGTACAGGATCATCTCCCTTGACCTGCTGTCAGTGCTCTTCCTAATGCCCTCCAGGATACCATTGGCTTTCTTGGCCACCAGGACACACTGCTAGCTCATGTACAGCTTGTTGTCAACCAGGACTCCCAGGTCCTTCTCTGCAGAAACACTTCACTGTAAGTCAGCCCCCAGCCTGTGCTGGCACTTGAGGTAATACCTCCCCAGGTGCAGGAGCTTACACTCAGTTGAACCTCATTATGTTTGTCTCTACCCAGCCCTCCAACCAATTAATGTCCCATGGAATAGCAGCAGAGCCTTAGGTGGATCAGCCACTTGCCCCAGTTTAGTGTCACCAGCAAACCTGTGGAGGGTGCATTTGATTCCTTTGTCCAGGTTGTTGATAAACAAATTGAGTAAGCCTGGACCCAGTATTGATCCATGGGCAATGCCACTGACAGCAGGCCTCTGACTGGATTCTCTTCCTCTGATCATGACCCACTGGGCTCTGTCATTCAATCAGTTCTTGATCCTGTTCTTCTAACTCTTATTTCCTGAGCTTACGTATGAGGATGTTATGGGTAACAGTGTCAAAAGCCTTGCTGAAGTTAAGTTAGACAACTAGATAGAACAATTAATTAGGAGTCTGTCAGGGAAAACACCCATGCAGCTGAAAAAATTCCCTCTGTACTGGCAGGAAAATAATGAAAGCTACCCTAAAATTAAAACATATAGAAAAATACAGACGGGTTTGTTGGAGTGGAAGCTAACTGAGACCTCAAAGACATAAATAATACTGACTTGTTCAGTTTCCCAAGAATCAATATTACACCTGTTTCTAGAACTGAACTCAAATGATGGACTATAGCACACGATGTATGTATGAACACTCTCTGTCATATACAAGTTCAAGGTCATACGAACCTAAAGTGGAAATGTGAGCTGAAGTTTGTCCATTCTGTTCTTTATTCCAGAAGACACAGGTGTAGTTATCACTTGTATTTGGGTTGACTGTCAGGATGCTGGTGACATTATAGAGACCATCTGCAGTCAGTGTATAGGTAGTATTTGCAGGTCCACTGAGACTGAAGTTCCCATTTTGCCAGAAAACTTCTGCCAGAGGAAAGCCTTCTGATTGGCAGATAAAAACAAACTTGTCTTCACCTGGTATTCTCATTACTTGAGTGTTTATTCTCTTGTAAGATGCTGCATAAGAAGTTGTTGAGTGAAATTGTTGTATGCAACAATAGTCATTTTTCCTCTTTACTTTCCCTGCTTCCCTCTAATGCCATATGCTGTCTCAGGCTAATCTGTGGGGCACTTATTTAAAATGCTGAAGGATGTTTTGTAGAACAATGCAAAATCCATAATTCAATTCTTACCATGCCTACAGCAACAAAACACACTCTGGTACTTTATACAGGGCAGGAGTTGACACTAAATTTATAATTTATCAAGAGAGAGGAGACAAATGGAGTCTTATGGGACCCTTATTTTCACTTTTTTAATATGCCAATTCAAGAAAGGCTGATTTTCATGTTTGTTACCACAGCTTATAAACAGTGTAATATTTTCATCATAGTAGAACAAAATCAACTTTTCAGAGGAACCAATGTGGGTCTTAAGAATGTCTGTGTCCATGTTTGCATTTGATAAACGTTTTTATCTAAATGTCTGGGTAGGAAACAAATGCTGCCTCATATCACACAGACATGCAATTAGTGAGAAACACTAGAAGTCTTTCAAAGGTCTGATCTGTCATGCTATCCAGTAACATACACCTTTATGACTAATGTCCATTTGGCTTCGATGAACACAGAAAATCGCATGTCCTTGCTCTGGGAGCTGCAGTCACTGGGGAGTTCCCAGCCTCTTGGCTAGTTGCAGCAGGGTTCATAAGTATATCAAAGCATCTCTGAGAAACTTTTGGGAATGATCAGAGGTGGCCCAACAAGGCAGGGGTTCAAATGAGAGGGGGGAGGTGGTGGCACTGGAGAAGAGGTTGTGGAAAGAAAGAGAAAGGAAGGATAGAAGGAAAAGAGATGCTGTCCCTCTTTGGCACTGGGTACCTCTGGAGGAGCTCAGCTGTTGAACCAAAGGCTAGCCAGCACTAAGACAACTGCATTGGTTCACCTGGGGACTAAGCACAAGATCTTGATGAGAGAGCCAGCAACAAATTCCTTCAGATTGATCCATTTCTACAAGGTTGTAAGAATTTAGTAGAGACCTACACTTACATTCAATTTAACCACTTACCTTTTACTTCCAAAGCAATGTACTTGTAGTCCACACCCTGGTAGTCAATGAGACAAAGGTATGATCCTGCATCTGTGATCTTCACATTGGTGATCTGAAGGATAGCTCGTCCCAACTTCAGTTCACTGTGCAGAAGTGATGCTCTTCCTATGTAATCAGGATGTTGAGATGGAGGCAGTGCCTTCCCACTATGGAACGTGTACACCTCTTTTGATTTCAACTGACCCTGCCTCTTCTGCTCCCAAACAACAGTCAGGAGTCCTAGATCTATTGAGCCATTCACAGGGAATCTGCATTCTATGGTCACGTTGCTCCCATATTCTGCAGTGTAGTGCTGTTGAGGAACTTCAACCGTAAATAAAGCTACATGAGAAAAAGAGAACAATTTCATTTATTTCATTAAAATATGTTCTGATTTCCTATAAATTTGGGCAAAACTGTGTCAGAGAGTATACAGATAGTGTACTGTACACAGATAGTCAGGTATATGGTTACTGGTTTGCCTAAATGTTTTAGGCATTTTTTGTTCATATTTACACTAATATTTTTACCATATAGTAGTTATAGCAAATCATCTATATTCTGTATTGATTACAGAATCTGAAACATGAGGGCACAATGAGCAAGTTTTTTTTGTTCACATTTTATGAATAACTTAAGGCTAGGGCAGTGATTACACAGGCCTTTTTATGAACCTATGATACGGTCTCCTACATGTGCTAAGGTTGCAGTAAAAACAATAATTAATTGTGGAAATTGTAAATCTAATTTCATTATCCTTTACAAAAATAAATAGCAGTGTAGTTCCTGTGAAACAAAGTTGCACTGGATAAACACGTGTAGGTTGGAATTGCTATGTAGCAATTACAGTCTCCACAAACCTGGAACTATGTGAATATCATTTGATCCCGTGCATTTTCTCAGATACATGCAACAGCATTACAGAAAATATATCAACATAATCTTAGCCATTCACCCAATCTGAAATTAATATTATTATGAATAGTTTGCCATTTTAAAGTGCACTTGATATGGCAGAGTTATTTATAATACATCATTCAATGCATCTTGTTGCTACTTTCTATATTGGATGTACCATATAGACTTAATGCAGGAGCAGGAATTATTAATTCAGGAAGTGTTGGTAGTGACATTCCCAAGAGAATTCCATGCAACTGTTCATGCATTCCTTTTATTGTATGTGTCTCTGAAATGCTTACAGGGAAACCTTAGCATTGCTAGGTTCCCCTTAGCAATGTTTGTTTATTCATTCTAATATAACTGTAACGAGGGAAAAAATTATGTGAAAAAGTCCCAAGCTCCTTCTGGGTTTTAGCCAAGCTTCTTCTGCTACAGGCATGGGCAGGGGAACACAAGTGGTTTTACTTCACTCTGTCTCACACTGAGGTTGTTCTGCTTCCCAGTGGGTATGGGTTGCTTTGGTCATCCTCCTTCTCACTGCCATGCCCATTGATGCTGGACACTTCAGCTGCCAGTACACAATATGTTAAAGAAGTCTAGTTGTGGAAAGTGACAGACACCTGTCCTGTGCTCAGTCAGTGTCAGTGCCTTCTTTAAGATGGAAAGCAGAGGATCCAGACATTACTGACCATTCATGCAAGTATTATTGGAGGTGCTGAAGCCCACATACTAAGGGCTGCATTGGTTCTGCTGATGGAACTGAAAGGAAGTTTCTCTCATACCTGAAACCATGGAGAGCTGTATTTCCAGCAACAGAATTGTGAGGATCTGAAACATTTTCTCAGGTAGATCTGAAATAAGAGTAGGATTGAATTAGAGCTTGCAAAATCTACCTTCTGCTGAGGCAGATCAGAGCTGTGCTAGCCTTTAAAATCCATCGCAGCTCATAAACAGCAAAAATAGAAACAAACACTAGGCTACCAGCAGAAACAAGGAAAATTCTTACTAGAACAACTCACGCATACACAAAGAATATGAACCAATGGCAATGAAACAGTGGCAATAAAGGGAAATAAAACATTTCCACAACTTCACTCATGACATTTTCAGGATCTGTAGCTTGCAGGCAGTTTTAAATAGTCTGACAGGGAAATGCTTTTATATTTTTTACTACCCACAAATAATAGTCAATTGCAATTGATTTCTCCAATGCAGGAGAGATTCATGAATAAAAACAAGCAGAATGTTTTAACTGTCTGCACTAACATCTGATCTAGTTTACAAGATTTTTAACCCTGCTTTTGTTTCAACTCTGCTTTGCATGGGGTTTTTTGGAGGTTCTTATTGCCTTAAACCTAAAGATCAGGAAATACCTGGAATACATTGTGAGGCAGTGGCAATCTCAGGATGGATAAATTAAAATTTGCTTCAGAAAGGATTAGAATGAAGACCTATTGCTGCTAATTCTTTCACTTTGCATATGGCCGTGTCTGACACGTACAACTTGCCTTGTATTACTGAGAGTAAACCAACAGCCCTGGAATAATGCAAAAGGAGAAAGTGCAGTTTTAGAGTGAGTAAATTCATGTTCCAGAAGCAAGCAAACTATTAAATATTTTCCATACTACTTTATACAGATCAACATAACTGAAAAGAGAAAAGAATGCAAACAAACAACAAAGAAATACCAGGGGCAAAATTTATAACAAAATTAATGAGATAATAGAAAAGAAGAAAGAATTACTTTGAATAAAGCTTGCTAACATACAGTAAAATCTGGGGGAAAAAATACTGAATAAGATCCAGAAATAAGCCACAAGGAAGTAAAGAAGAGAAGGAGCAATTTTAGACTTCCCCAGAGCTAGACTACTGGAGGAGGGGTTTAATTTACTTCCCTATTCTTTTGTGGGCTCAGCTTGAAACATTCTGGCTCCAATTTTCTCAGGTGCTACATTTCTGTCATTACTTCTACCCTTGAACTTTCAATATCTTGGAAAGTGAGGCTCAAACTTTAGCAAATTAGCAGCCAAAATTATGGGATTTTTCTGGAAATTTAGACCCTAATCATATGATGTTACAAATAAAGTTTTATATGCAAACTACTGCAAGCAGACTCATTACATGTAAATGAAAACTAGTTACCTTTATCAGAGGACTGACTGAGTCCACTACTACTTAATATGTGATGAATCATAATTACTTTGGCTGTGTGAGAAAGGAGCTAACAAACATTATCAGTATCTCTGTTTTCCAGATGCAGAAGTAAAGACCTTTGCTATTTACCATCCTCAGTCTCCTGCTATGCTCATTTCTAGCTTACCTAGAAGCAGGTGGACACAAGGGGAAGAACTGAATGAAGAATGGAACAATATTTTACGTCAATATTTAGGTCTCTGGATTAACCTTATGTGAGACATTTGAGGTAATCCACTCTCTTTCTATAGTTCAGAGTACATAGAGAATGCAGGCCATGTTTATTTTATAATGTAGGGGATAGGATTTCTTATACGTACTACTGAGAGTAAAAATAAGACGATACACAATCAGTGTCCCAGCATATAGAAATCATAATTATTAAATATCAAGTAAATCTTGCGTAACCAGAGGGATCAGTATTAGAAAAGCATTACACATAATATAAATACACAAAAGAACCCAAATATGAGAACATTTTCATTTGTGATACTGAAAGCAGTCCTGGAATGCTTGTGGGAATTAGGAAGGGTCTGTATAAGAAATATCAAAGATCTTTTAGCATAGATATATATTAGAAGGATCAAGGATCTGTCAACAAGGATCTGTATTAGAAGGTATCCTTTATTTCCATGATAACAGTCAGCACTAGCAGTCATCAAGTTGTTGTGCAACCTCAGTGCAATCTACCCATGCGACTTCATCACGTGGCTCTGACACACTTCCACAGAGAAGCCTGCACCAGCATCTGGAAGGTGATTTCTTCTGAGCTTGCACTACTAACCATTCATGCTGTTACAAAATAACCCTCATGTTCTCCCTGCTTTTCCTGAAATATATGTCATGCCCTGCCCTGCAATAGTCCTCGTACACAACTATACTAACTTATCCTAAGCTTATGCACAGCACCGTCTTTTTTTTTCCATTAATCACAAGGTCATTTCTAAAATGTATTCATCATATGTCTGCTACAGATTCATAGGGATAAAACAAAAGAACGCTGCACCATAAAAATCAACACTTAATGGTTCTTGCAGCAAAGTGAGGAATTGAAAATACACGTCTGAAAACAGTAAGAAGTAGCATGACATTTCAACAGCAATTCAGATCCAGTCAGTAAATTGATTTCCCAGACCAACCTGCAGAAGACAAAGAAAGTTATCACGTAGTGCTGAGTGATTATGAGAGTTAAGCCAAAAAATCGTCGGAGAGTTGAGATGGTGAAAAACATCACATCAAACATCTAAAGATCATCATGGCTGTTTATGAGTTGTAATAGTTTCAATGAAGATGTAGGGCCCAAGACTCAAAATTGGAACAGGAAAAATGAAAACAAAAGTATGACTATGAATGGGGAAAGAAGGAGTATAATCTTTTTATACAGCTTTTTTGCTTTACTGAAAGTACAAAGTTGAAACCCATACTTGACTTCATTGCGCCACAAGTAATATATTCTGGTAAGTTTTCTTAGTGAATGCTGAGTGAAATGCAGATGGCAATGATAATATACTGCTAAAGTTCCACCAAAGATTGAAATGACACTATTGTTTTTCTCCTCTTGATTCATTCAGCTGATCATGCTTGTGACTTTAGTCCTGGCCCCAGCTAATGTATCCAGAGGAATTATAACACTTGTCTCAAAAAAAGGTAATTTTTGGCCAATGAAATTCCTTACGTCACATCAAATCTTAAGGGATTGTCCAAAATCCTTCCAGTAAGAAGTGAGAAGGATATTTCTTGTTCTTTTGGAAAATTTAGACTCAGTATTCCCATTTCAACCTGTACAAACTGTATGCTTCATGCGACAATATTATTCCATTTACAACATAATGTAATTATGTAATGTAAAGTCATAATTATGACTTTATTCAATTCTACAGACAGAAGTGAGAAGGTGTTTATCTTGACAAAGTTGGATGTTATAAGGATGCTCTTAGGAACTGAAACTAGTGGCAAAATATGAGCATAAAACTGCTACATGCTTCAACCGTGCAGCTCTTGAGCAAAAGCTGGGATAGTTCATTTAAGTAGCTGTGCGTTGTGTAGACCTCTTTTGTATGTGTCCATTGTTATGGCTACTGGATCTTATTTTCAAAAAACACTCATGTGAACCACAGTGAGTTGGCAACTGAGGTTGGCACCAATCTGGTCAAAAGAGTTAGGATTGATTTGGCCTCAGTTAGTGACAACTCTCACAATGTTCGTAATGTTAAGTTTACAAGAAGTTTTTAAAGCAAAGCAACATGAAGATCACAGAATATTTTGCAATCTACTCCTTCCTAATAAAGATTAAAACCCACATCTGAATACTGTAAATTAAATTCTATTCCTTTCATCCGCAAGAGATCGTAGTGCTTTTCTTAAGTAAAAAAAGCATCTTAGTATAAGATTCTCCGGAACTACCATTCGTTAATACCCTTGCTATAATTGTTCCTGCACATAGCAGGGGGGTTGGAGTAGATGGCCTTTAAAGGTTCCTTCCAACTCAAATCATTCTATGATTCCATAGTTCTATGATTATTCTCAACACATGTTTAACAAAGAATCCTGAACAAAATCCTTGTGCTGTCCACTAAACAAAACAACCAGAGGCGCAGTCACTAATTCAGGGACCTTATAGTCTAATAAATCATGGAATGCCCCTTCCCAGAAACATTGTTTCAGCTATTAAAATATTTGTATTCCAGCAAATGGATGATTTGGGACATTAAGCACATTTATCGTCTACATAATGAAACTTAGCAGCATTAAGCAAGGGGAGTTTTGTAGACCAATAACTTCTACTAGAATAATCAGAACAGTTAGAAAAGCTAAACAAGCTTTCAAGCACACCATATTTCCTCCAGGTTTAAAGTAGAAGTCAAAGTAACACGGAAGTTCACAAAAATCACACAGATTTTATTCTGGAAGATCGAAGGATTAAAGGACTAAGGAAACAGTCTTTTTAAAGTTTAATGGCTATTGTAGACAGACCCTTGTTTGTATTGTATTTTCCTGCAGACCAAGGTATCCCTTTGACAGCATATATGATGTGATCATGTTCAGTTTTAGCAGGTATAACACAGGTGTTCTTACAATGTAGAAGGAAGCAGGGACATTGAACTCCATGTCTGGTATCTGGGAGGATGGAAATATCACCAGGTTGGCCAGTTGGCCTGTGTCCACCTCCACATGAACTGTCACGTAGACTTCAGCAAACAAGTATTGCAAGTGGTCTGAAAGGTTGGTGAGACCTCCTGAGCTGGTAGACTTTCAAACACCAATATTGCAACTGATCTGTTCGCTCCTACATTCAATGTTTTTGCTCTGCTGCTCACAGACTCTGCAACATTACTGAGCTGAGATCAGCTCAGGCCACACTTTTCCTAATCCCTCTCCTACACTCTCTTTCTTATCATACTGCAAAACTAGAACCTGTACTAAGCACAGCACAGTGCCTTCTGGAAATACTACAAAACGACAAACTCATCTTAATCAGAAGCAGTCAAGCTGTGTTAACATGGCATCCTAATTGGTTCCTTTTGACTATTCCTGCGTGAAATGGAATTTTATGTTCATTTGGGAAACAGACTATCTTCTCATGCATCTATATATACAGCAAAGGATTATATGGTCCCAGTCACTGTTTGTCTTTTTCTGCTACTGAAACTCCCTTACTTTCAGTGCATTTTGCATTTTTCTCAAAAACTTCCTTCTAACACTCTCACATGTGAAGAAAGACAAAACTTTTTGACATCTTCATGAAATGGTTAAACTGATTTTACTTTCAATGAAGGATCCAGTTAAAAAAAAGAAACAAAAAATTAAAGACAAAAAGTTTTTGAATCCTAGGGCAGAAAATAAACAACAAAATAAACAAAAAAGAAGCATTAGGTCCTCATACAATCTACAGCTGGTTTATATCTTACCATCTCAAAGAATGTTCTTTGTTTCCATTTCAGGAATTTCATAAAAAAACCCTAACCATTCATATTAAAATTTGTTCAAAGTCCATTTCTCCAGCCAGTCCCAGTATATTCTGTGGACATAATCTCTTGCTCTCATCTCTCAAATCCACCTTATCTACATACCTTCTCACCTGCTGTTCTTCCATCTGTCTTTCGAACACTTATTGCAGTCCCTTGTTGCCCACCTCACCACACAGCCAATTTATTGTTGGAACCATTGCCTTGTTCTGGATGTTCACCTGTTACTGCCTATTTGCATCATTTCAATCTGCTCTCCATCTCACTTCAGCTTTCAGGTGAAGAAATACAATTTCTCACTTCCTCCTTTGCTCACACTATCTGTGAATTCTCACTTTCCCTGCATTGTTTAACTGTCACCTGCTGTATATTTTCCACTGTCAATTCTTTTGTTCCATGTCAAATACAATCATTCTAATGAGACCTCAACTTTTTTTCCCATAGATACTAGGATAGAATTGGGATGAAATTTTGTTACATTTAAAATGGAATTGTGTATTCCATAGAACCTTTCAGAACCTTCAGAGCCTTTCAGCTCTTAGCAGCAGCACTGAATACAGGCTGACACTCTGGCATGATACACTGCAAATTTTCTTTCATATCTCCAGCTTCTACAGAAAGAAAGACTTCTCTGAGAGGCACAAGAACTTCTCCTCTTCATAGCCTGTGCTCTTTCTGGGATGCAGAAGGTGAAAATCTCCAGACTTGTGGGAGATTTCAGGAATTTCATAAAAAAACCCTAAATCAAAGCAATCTATTGTCTGTAAGTAGTGGGTTATTAACAATTAAAAGAAAGTAAACAGGAATATAGATACAAATATATACAGAGGTTTTTTTCTCGATTCAAATCTTCCCTGAAACCTAGGGTGAAATATTTACTAACAGCTACATCCTCATGCATAAGCTGAAGAGGCTCGTCAGCACCACTCCTCTGCCTTTGCCTATGACAGATGATAGAGTTCAAGTCAGGTTCAGCTTCTAAAACTATCAGGGTTTGAAGTTATATGGACCTGTGTTTTAGGATCTGGAAATTATCCAGTCTTTTGTTCAGAATCAGAGTCTATATTCCAGTAATAATTTGAAAAGACACTTATGTAAGTCTTAAGAATCTAGGGGGAAAATCTGCAATCCATCAGTCAGAAATACAAAAAACATCAATTTGCATTTTATCAGTGTTATACTTACATCAGATCTTTATGCAGGTCATTGGGAGAATCCGATTCATGTAACAGCAAAGATTTTCAAAGCTCTATCCTATTTGCACAATAGCAGAAACTACCCAACTCTCATGACAGTGTATAACATGCACCAATAGCACAGCTTGTAGGCTGATCTTATTCAGGCTTTATGTCACAAAAAAAAAACCTGACTACATTGAAAGGACATTTCTTAGGACATTGTTAGCAGTTTCAGTTTCATGCTGAATGTACACTGAGCTCAGTTCTCTGCATTGCTGAGAATGTGCATCCAAAAAAATGATACAAAGCATTCTGTAAAATTTATATGCTCAAATCCTGCTTTTGATTACACCCATGATTTTTTTCTGGGTTTATAACCATTTAGAGCAGTTCACAGCATTGGCATCTGAACTTGCATTTACTAGGACTGTTCTGCATTCATGAAACCATCAAGTTACATTTTCTTAGTTTCATCAGATTAATTTTGCAAGACTTTGTCAAATAATTACCTAATATTTGCAGAACACGTTTCCTCTTAATTCTCATCTAAACTGATGTTATTACAAAAAAAAAAATCACTATGAGGCTAATCAAACACAGTGAGGTTGTGAATCTTCATCCCTCCATCCTTACAAATACGTCAAACTGTTTTTAAGATGTCGCTGCTTTGAATGGAAGATTGGATTAGGTGACTGACAGATCTCCTTTCCAATATAAATGTATTTTGTTCTACCAAACAGCTTCATCAATGGATGTATCTTTTCATTTTTCATCACTCTGTCTTTTAATTTATGATGACATCATGAGTCAGGGGCATAAGAGAGATACAGATTCCTCCCAGGTTTCTAGGATGAATTTGTGCTACAGGTGGGACACACATACTCTTTTGTCTCCTGTTATATTCTCACTACTTGGGAGAATTGTGTTCTACTTCAACACAAAAAACGATTGTGCCTTTAGTCCTGAGAATTCTGGCTGGTTTGGGATGATGTATGATGATTGCCTGCCTCACAGTTCCAGACTGATTTAAACCATGAAATCATGTCTCCTACTGCCTAGTACAGAGCAAACTAGTTCAATAAAACCTCTGTGACATTATTTTATTTTTCCTCAGCAAGCTTATCATGTGTAGCCTTGTCACACAAAGTAATTCATGGGTAGTCTTACCTTTTCCCAGAAAAGCTCCAATGACTTCTTTGGAGTTATTGCTGTCAGAAGTCAATGATTTGGATGACAAAAAGGAAACACCAAAGTTACTTCACAGTCACCATTACCATCTTCTACTCATTCTGAGCCAGTCTACAATAGGTTTTCTTCATGTGTTTCCATTTTGGGGCAGAGAGACAGCTCAGTGAAATTGTCCAAGTCAGTGACTTGCCTTGGGCATCTCATGAACCCAGAAGTATCTGACTTGCCTGGGACAATTATGTATTTGCAGGAGCAGAGAAATAGGGAGAGGGAGACAAGGAATCTGGGAGAAGATGCTGAAAAACCAGAAGTCCTACTGTTAACGTCTGCAAAAGCAGAAATTCCTTTGTTAATATCTCTGTCATTTTCCTGGCTAGCCCATGCTTGAATGATGTACCATTGGTACTTTTTTGACCAAAGGGGAAAAGGGACACACGTCCTGCAGTGCTGCTCCATGTGCAGGTCAATAGCAATGATTCTATTTTTCATATTTTTAGTTCTTTTACATAATTGTTATTAGCATTAGCTTTCGTATTCTGCAAAACTAAGTGCCACATCACAAAACAGGCCACCACACTGGTTCTTAGTTACATTTGTCAAATAAATGAGTCCTGAACTGAAAAATCAATAAGCAAATTTAAATTGTGCACACGTGGCTTTTCTGAGTAGTTTTGGAAACTTAATAATGCTTTGCCATTAGGAAGTAAAATGCAGCTTACTGAAGCTAAGTCTAGTCCAGCTTGCTGCTGTATTTTGTCTTCCAGATACTGAAAAACACTGAGGTAGCATGCAAATGTTTTTAACTGAAGGAAAAAATGTTATTACTCATGTAGTGCTTAGCTACATTTTGTTGTGCTAGGATAGGAAGGTTTTCCACTTAGTTAGTTCTCATGAACTAAATGTATTCTATTTTGACTTAGGTGTGTATTCTCCCTGTGTAATGAGTAGAAAATAATTGAGCTGAAATCACTCATGGCATTGGAGGATAAACGTGTGGGTCTGTCTCCCTGTATTCATATAAGTGAAGCCACAAGGCTTAGATTATAATAAAAGCTTAATTTCTGAAATTAGATTAGACAAGTTCTGCTTTGCATTTCAGAGAGGTATAAAGTAGATCTTCTTTAGTGAGGACATATCACCTTACCTGTTACTCACCACTTGTCCTGCTTTTCTAAGGAAGTAGCAAAATTGTGTGTTTCTCATCAACCACTTAAGGATTCAAGCACTGTCATTTTAGATGTTAGGGTTCAGCAACAGAATGTATCTTTTTATCCCATTTTATTTTCTTACTCATTTGATATACAGCATTTTCAACAGTAACTTGCCCTTTCTTCTGCTGGGAAAAGGGAAATGTAACAGTTGCTGCTGCCCAGTGGAGTCTGATAAAGACATTCACTTCAGTTCCATAACACTAAGCATGCACTGTTAACATCAACACCTTGCAAAGACTGATAAGAACTAACAGGAAGAGACTTCTTCACTTTTACTTTAATATGCACACAACCTGTCCAGTCTCAAACAGGAAGAGAACAGAATCTTCTCTGGAAGTGGAATTATTTATATGGTGATATGGTTCTACTTTTGTGTGCTGAGTCAGTACTTTCTCTACAAATGGCCCTGATATTTCAAAAACCCCTCTGCAGGTAATTAAAATTTGGCTGTCACCTTCGAATGACACCCAGACTCAAAAAGAATGTTGGGAAGCAGGAGATGTTTAAGTTCACATAGCATCCTTGAAGAATCAAATGGTAAGAATCAGTATCCGAATACACAAGCTCTGCAATGAAT
Source organism: Orthonyx spaldingii (assembly GCA_013397795.1). NCBI lineage: Eukaryota > Metazoa > Chordata > Aves > Passeriformes > Orthonychidae > Orthonyx > Orthonyx spaldingii. The sequence goes on from VZTJ01004738.1 coordinate 53,305, forward strand.
CATGGAAATCACTTTGTAGTAACTATTTTGCTTTACTGGGATTGACCAACCCCATTATGATTCTGAGACACATTTTTCTATTCTACTACATAGGAGAGCTTTCTGAGATTATTAAACACAACCTTAGCTAGATTGAGTACTGCCAGCAGTGAAACCCTGGCATTCATGAATGAGGACTGCATCCACATTCTTAGGACAGCACAATGAACTTATTTATTTGTGACTGAAAACTAAAACCTGAGTCCAATGAGATTCTCTGCCATCTCTTCTTTGTGGGCGCCATTAGAGGGAGGACATGGCTGTAGACTCTCTTCTACACCCAATTCTTAGATACTGTTTTTTCTCAGAAATATGCAAATAGAGCTTACATTACTTACTGATAAGTCAAGGGAAGCAGGAAAAAACACAAGAAAAACAAAACATATTTTATTAAAAAATACAATTGTGAATACCGTTGAAATAAATAATTTTCACCTGTGTAAGATTCCCCCCCAAAAAGCTATGCACTTAACAAAATGTAACATAACTTGCAAAATGTGATCCAGGAACAGGTTTCTTCAGCATTTCTAAAGTAATCACATGTGCATATATTTCATGTCCTAGAAGTATGTACATTTTCCTTTTTCCATTCCCAAGACAAATGAAATGGCCATCCAAAATAAGAACTGTTCTTCTTAAATGTCCAAAGAATTGTATTATCCCCAAATTGTAAATCAGAAGAGTAATGAGCAGTAACCAAGTAGTGCTAGCTATATCATGAGGAAATTAAATTTCCAAAACAGTTTTCAAAGAAAAATACTGAAAAGCTCGGTTTTACTTAATTTCCAAGCCATAGTTGCCAACGGGTTTAAATGATCCTTTTCAGGCTTATCTGTGAGCATCTGGTATTTTAAGGACTGAAAGTGTATGTATGGCATCTTGTATTGTTGTACCATCATCGTTTACGATGATCGAAGTATTGAAAAAATTCTTCAAAAGATGGAAAACCAATTTTCTGCAGGAAACGGAGAGCTCAGGTGGAGAAGGAAGGAAAGAAAGGTTCGGAAGATAACCTTTCAAGAACTAGCTATGAAATTCATGATGGTCATAGACCTAAAGTGCTTTTAATTGAAAAAAAATGTTATTTTCAATTAGATGTGTCTTTGACAGACACATGTACCTAAATTTGAGAAGGTAGAAACTTTGATATTTAAATAAATACCTCAATATCTGGTCACATATACAGAAGCCTGAATTCAATAATTTGTTATGCTTAATTTCATAATAATTTTATCTTCATTGTGTATTTCCCTGAGTTACAAAAATATACAAGATTGCCATTACACAATAAACACCAAAAATTAATATCCCCTTTAATAGATGGAAAAAAGAACATGTGAGCTGTTAAATCTTCACAACAGAGGGGAAAAGTCTTCCCCTGCTCTCTCTAGGTCTTCTCAATTTGCATATCTGTAACAGGAAGATTTATATTAAAAAATTATCAAATTACAAAATGATGAAGGCACAGAACTTCATAACTTTGGGCCCCCTTCCTACAGTTTGGAGGTACCAAAAAATTTCCTTCATTGTCAAAATTAAAGATCTAAAATGAAATTAATTAAAAGATCAAACAGAAGATGATTATGGGAGGAAATAAAGCAGTGGTTAAAACATGGGTGGGAAGTGCTCTTCAGCAAATACAGTGAGATTGTTGTTGCTTAGGTCCCCCTTTCTGTTAAAACTTTTAAAATTCTTTCAAATACATTTAGTGCACTACTTGTCAGTATCCCCAGTGGCATATCCCCAGGCCCTAACTCTTTGGCTTGGAGATCTTTACCTACAAGACCAGCAGAATTACCTGTTAAAAGTTTACTGCTTACAACTGTTGACTGTTGTAACGTAACTGCTCCAAGTTTACTGTAGTAAAGCAGGGAGGGATTTGGGCTGCAGTTAATACAAGTGCTTTAGAAGTCAGCAAGAATGTGAAAGAAAACCCTCAATAATTTCACTCTCCTCTTTCACACCACAGGATGTTCCACAGATTTCACATATTTGATCATATGTTTTCTTGCTTTGCTGAGACAGAACCGCACAGCTTGAGAGCTGATGGTGTGTCTGTGATGGGTTCCTGTCTCCTCCCTTATTGCTATTACCATCCTTACAGATGTGTATGAACAACTGTTTCTACAGCAAAAGCATGAGCAGGAAAAAAAAGACTGTTTTGGTTTGTTATATATCTCCACATCACATTTTCCTTTGCATATATTTTCTTTCTATTTTAAAAAACAGATTCATTAGTATGTAACAAATAATACACAATGCGTTATAATGGTGAATTTGCAAGACACATTATGGGAGCCTGTATTTCTCTTGAAGGTTCTGTCTCTTGAAATGGGAGGCTGAATAAACCAGCCTATAGTCAATGCTCCAATGACCAGGGATGATTTATGCTATGTGCAATTTGCTACTAATTTTCCCTTTGTCATTTATACTTACATTTCAGATCTCTGTCTTCAAAAGGAGCATCTCTGCAGTCATGTGTATCCTTATCTTTTGACAGCTCTGTAAGCAAAGGATATACATATATGCAGCAGTGAGTATAACTTAAACTTTCCATATATTTATCACTATAAATCTGTGTTAAAAATCGCCATCTCAGGCCATCCGGGAAATAAGTGACATGAATGCAGAGCAGGAGATGAGATTAACACCAAATGCTGTGTCTGAGTGGGCATTCTCAATAGAGATTCTCTTAGGAAAAATACCAATGGCAATATGAACTAATTTTCACACAGCAATTTAATTTGTGGTGGTCTCCAAATAAAAACATACAACAAATTATAAACAAGTCAACCAAAAACCATCCTGGGAGGCAGGAAAAGTATTTTAATCTCTTATCTCCTGCTGTAAATATTGACTCTCTTTGCTGTTTTCTTCATTTCCTTAAATATCGCCTGTCAAGGTGGTACTGGCCTTCCACTCACTGAACTTTGCTTATAGTAAATAGCATCAATTTCACAACACAAAAATGAAAGCTTCCCTGTGTTTCTCTTAAGAGGGCCAAAGTCTTTGTCATGAATGTTGTGAGGAAGACCCGCAGATGCATGCTATAATACTGGAGAACATAGAGGAACATGCCAAGGCAGTTCAAATTGCAGTACAAAGTCTGCGCATCAGGATGTGATGCTGTTCTGAGATACTATGTTCCAGGGAGCCTGTCCCATCCTATTGCAGACTTTCTAAAACACAGCATACTGCTCTGCCCTTTTCTTGTGCATATCAGGGACACATTGATTCCTGGAAGAAGTATGCTTTTCTTTTACATTTTCCTTTCAAAAGGATGACACAGTCATGAAAAGCCACTCTTCAATTGTAATTTATAGTTGTTATGTAAATGAAAAGTAGAAAGCAAAATCAAAATTGGATTTAAATCTCCATTTGGTTGTCACCATTATAAAGTTAATTCTCAAGCAATTATTTCCACAAGAATCACACTCTGCTAGATTTATGTCATGTGTACATACTTGCTATTGATAAACTCGCTGCAGGTGTTCTGTTGCCCTTATTTGTTCTAGCTGAAAGAAAACAAAAGAGAAAAAAAAAATTAAAAAAAAATGCAAATACTTGCTTTAGATCTACTGAGGGGCTTAAACCCACTGGTGGGAGGGGCACACTTAGGATAGTGTAATAATTTGTTCTCAAAACATTACATTTCTTCAAAGACTTTAAAATAAATTCTTCAATGCTTCCAAGTCTGTTGGTTTCCTTTCCAACTTCCTTTTCTTGTTCCTAAGTCAGAACTCTATTGATACTGTACACTAACATCACTGGAAAATACTTGTTCAAATGGTTTCCCATTGCATATTTTTATCCAGAATTTGAACACATTGGACAACAGAGAACAGGGGATCATCTTCTCAGTGCTTTTTGAGGGGAAAAATGCCCACATTCTGAGGAGATTCTGTTCTGAAAGAATCACTTGTCCAATAAGCCAGGACAGCTTGGGGTTTAAGACAAAAATCTGCCGGCACTGCTTTGGCTTTTGAACCATCCTGTACTTTGTTTCATACACATACACACAGACACACAGACTCTCTCACACACACACACTCTCACATGTATGTATATATATATGTGTATGTGTGTGTAAATATATATATATATATATGTGAAACCTAATCATGGTAATAATTTACATCATGATGTGTATGTACATTATCACATATACACACAAACAATACATATTAATCAGGTGACCTAGAAAACTTCTGACCTTCACTGAAATCACCAGTGGGCATCTTTTGAGCAGTCAAGGATTTTGCTGTCCCTTTTCCACTTTCATGCTCTGCTCTTACTCCTATCATGTTCTTAGGGCAAGTATATTCTTACACTTGCAGGGTTATCTGCAGGCCTTTTTCAGCCTGTCAGCATCACCTGCAAACTTGTTAATCTTACGAATATTTCTTCCGGGACATGTTTCCATAGCCCCTCCTCCAACCAACCAAAAAAGCAATTAACAGTACTTCTTTCAGTTTAAGAAACAAGTTTCAAACCTTTTTTTTCTTTATTTTGGGTGTTAACTATATTGTTTTCATACTCAGACACCCTAAAAATTATTTCTCCAAGTTTTTCTTTTGTTAGCTAGCAAGGGAAAACAAATTATTGCCCATGCTTTAGCTCTTCAACATACTGTGATGCTGAAAATATCAGTATAAGTTAGTGAACTGAAAAAGCTCAAAACTTAGTAAGGAAATCAGTGAAGTGGTATGAAGCCTGAGTGGGAATATTCTCTTAAAATAACAGGTGTTCAGATTCCAGTGAAATTTTTCAGAGAATGCAGGAAAAAACCTAAGAAACCTCCAGTATCCTGTCTGCTACTGTTCTGGTCCCCAGTCAAAAGGGAGGACACAGAATAGGAATCTTCAGTTTCTAGTAGGTGAATAAATTGTGCTTTGATATTGGGATAGGCTAGACACTAATCTTACTGCTTTATATCTTTATCTATAAGAAAGATTAACAGACATGCATGGGTAAGTGGTTTATGAGGGGCCAATAACCTGTTTCACTCAGTCAACTTGCTATATTTACCTAAGTCCAGCAAAGAAAGAGAAATAAATGATGTGGTAAAAAATTGTCTCATTCCACTCAGCGAGGATGAATTAACAAAGCAGACTGATAGTAACTGAGATACTCTGAAATCAATAATTTGCATACCTTTTCTTATGCAGAGCATAAATAGAAGCCCTGATCCAACGAAAGCGGTAGCAATGAGACCTGCTCCAACAAAGCGTCTGCTCTCAGTCTGGAGAATGCCATCAGCTGAATCTTCAAGAAAAACAAGTGGAGGATAAGACATTACATAATTGCATAAGATCCTCCCTTTGCCTTTCATTTCAATGTATTATTTTTGCTATGAGCAGTTAAGACATGATAACAGCATTATAGATTGCTAGTAGTGCTATATAGTAGCTATATAGTGCTAATGGTGCATTTAACACTTCATCCAAATAAAGCAGGAAGAAAAGATAGAACATATTAATATTTGTCTTTGTTCACTACATTCCATGTGGTAGTGCCTTTGGTATCATCACAAATCTGCTTGTCAAAGTGTTACATCTAGCTTAGTTTCCTATTAGGACTACAGGAAAAAGCTAATTGAGAAAGAGAACAGAGAGTTCCTTTCATCTGGTAAAGCTCTGAATGCAAAGGGTAAGTGGTCTCCTTGAATCCCAGGTATTTTTCTTGCTAAAATCAAACTTGCCCATTGAAACAATGACTTGTCTTTCTCATTCTAACCTGCTTGTTTCAAATCCTTGTCAGGCCCAAAAAGTGTTTTGAAACACAGCATAGGTGTTTTTAAAAGTAGATGATGAACAGGACCAGAGAAATGACCCGACCAAGTAACAGTGTGACAATGAGAAATAGTACTATTGAGTTGGATTAGGTCTCTAGTCTGGTTGAAAACATATCAGGCTACAATTCAGAAAAGAATAGTCAAAAGTAAAAGCACCAAGGGAGCTGCCCAATTAAAAGGTCTAATGAGGAATTGTATTGGTCTTACCTATTTATGAATTTTCCTTCAATCCAGACTTTATGAGGAAAAAGAAATCTGTGTACAATTAGTTAAATTTAAATATGCTTAGAGTAAAGGCTGTTGTGACAGGAAAAGACCATATTGTTCAAGTTTGTTTGACAATAATCATCAACAAAATAGAATATTCTTGGAAGATGTGTTTAATTTATATGTGAAGGTTTCATTTCCAGGTGCTGAGCTGCATGTCTTCCAAGTAATGGAACTTTTTTAACATCTACACTCAATTTTCACATAACAGCAGATCACGCAAAATTCCTGTCTTTAAATTCTGACCACACATCCATGATGAACATGTTAGTATGGTGAAAGAGTACATTAATAACTAATTTCAAAATTAGATAGGAACGAGGAACAAATCATGACTAATTTGACCTGGACAAAATTACATTAGCACCTTGAAGTGTATTACCATAAATTAAATTTAGAAGTGTTACCTGCTGTGTGTAAAATGGCAGATGTATTTTCTTGTAACTCTTTATTCCAGAATACACAGTAAAAAGTCTCATTAATTCCACTTTTGATTGTAAGGGTGCTTGTCACACGGTACAACTGGTCCCTTCCAGTTTCATATCTTGTGTTTGCCTTATCAGTCAGATCTTCATAGTCTCTGTTTTGCCATATCACTTCAGCTTCTGGGTATCCTTCTGACTGACATGTCAACTTCCATTCGTTGAGTCCTGCACTCACCACTTCTTGGTTTATAATTTTGTAAGGAGCTAAGTAATTGGAAAAAAAATCATTACCAATAGGAAGCTAGAAAAACAGCATGTATTAAATGCAAGACACCCTTTCTTTTTTTCCCAGCCCCCAGAGTCAAGTTTCAGTTTGGATTTTGACAGGAAACGTTAATAACACTATTGCGTCTGCAACTGGAGGTACAGAATTTATTACAATTTTGATGTGGTTTAGAAAAGCTCACTAGATTTATGGTCTTTATACTGTCTACATGATTTTGCAACCTCATTCCTCACATGTCATTGGGGACTTAAAGGACAGGACACGGATTCAACCTAAACAGAAGTGCCATGTTATACAGCTGCAAAAGCGCCATTGGACAGCTCCTGTCTCCAGTAAGGCTTCTTTAACTGTTAATCCAGACAGGTCTTACTTCAGGGTCTCCTCTGAAATCTTTTAAGAGTATCGGAGAGTATTGAACCTCTGGTAGTAGCACACTCACCCTTAACTTTCAGATGGATTGTCTTGTAGTCAGCTCCTCCATATTCAATAACACAGCGGTAAACCCCTGCATCTCTGAGCTTCACGTCGGTGATCTGAAGGAGAGACTGTCCCAATTTCAGATTCTCTTTCAACAATTTTATTCTTCCCCTAAAGTCACTATGTTGCCTTTTGAAGTTGTCCTCTCCTTTGAAAAGTACATAAACCTCCTTCAGCTCATCTTTCTTTTCCCAGCTGACACTTAAATCTCTGAATTTTAATTCCCCATTCACCGGAAATGTGCATTCCATGGTCACATTGTTCCCGTGTTCCACAGTGTAGAGTGATTGCGGAGCTTCGACAGTGAATAAAGCTGAAAAATAAAATTTGGAAGAAAACTTGGGTTTCCAATAATACACCTAATCTTTGAAGTCATGCCTTACCATATGCATAGGGGACTTTCAGGACCTGAGTATCTGCTCTGTTCTGAAAAGTTAAACATTTTGGTTTGTACTTGTCCAAGTATGTGACAAAACACAAGGTATCTGCTGTGTGCACACACAGTGGGTACTTATACCTGCACACACCTGCTTTGTGCACACACACAGTGTGATGCTGTACTGAAACCAGTGATCCGTGTGTGCACAGCCCCTTTGCTGTTGCCTTGAGAACACTGCCATGGTAACAGGCAAGTGTCAGTGCCTCCAAAGGGAATGTTCTCTTTATATAACTGCCAGTTGTTTTTACACAGAATATTAGAGAATAAACAAAAATTCTCAGGTTTGATGGTGCAGAAGAAAACCTTTTCTGTAATGCAAATGGTACTTTGTTTACAATGGTGTCTCCACTGGAACATTGAGAGGGATTTTAACCTGGTCCCATACCAAAGTACACACATCTAGTTTAATGTAAAACCATGCTTGGACCTTTTTACTTAAAACATTGAGGAAAAACCTTCAAATGCTAGCAGCTGAAGGAAAACTGGTGATATTATCATTTCTGTGCTTATACATGGAAAGAAAACATACTAAAACAGTTCTACTGCTTATGATTTGACTTCTTACCATTTAGCAAATGCCAGTAGAATAAAAATATATACAAAACCAAAGGCCTTCCCATGATGTAGATAGAACCTAAAATGATAAAATAACAGACAATTATGAATACATACTCATTTTATGACTTGCACAGTTTTATGTAAAACTGACTTTACAGTCAGTCCACACAAAGAACTGGAGAGAAGACACTGAATTCCACTCTAATCAAAAAGAGGATGAAACTGCACCCAGTAGATAATCAGGCAGAAATCTTCCTGCATGGGTTGGTCCAGGAAGAACATTTTTCCTTATTTGCTTTAAACATCTGTTCATGGTTATGGCTAAATAGATGCTTTATCACTATCTGTTAATAATTAAATAAGTTCTCATGAATACCCAGTTGTTCCCCTAACTGTAGCATGAAATGTTGCTCCTTGTAGGATAATGAAAGAACTTTCTATACTCAGTCATTGGAGGAAATAAAACTTGGTTCTTCGTCACCTGTTTGCTTTACTTTAAAATACTGTGGATACGCCTGCTTTTTTACCCTCATCCCACAATATTCACCAAAAGGCTCCCAAAGTTACATATACTGTGAAAACAATTCATGTGGTAGTTCATCTTGCAACAAGTATTTACACAGTAAGAACAATTTGTCAACTAGTTACACAATTGTGCCTTTGTAAAACAGCGAGAAAGTCAATCTACAAGCAGAATGTATTGTCTTGAATTCTGCTGCTGTACCTCTGAATATAAAAGTAATTTCCCTTTTCTGTCAGAAGTCTTTCCCCTTTACTGATATAGGTTTTATACTCCTACACAACATTTTAACATTATAAAACGCTTATTAATATCAACTCATATATTTAATCTTTGCACACCCACTGCTTTTGGTAAGTCTGTATTTTAAGTCAGAACGATACTAATATGCAGTACTGCCATCATTTTCCAAATTACTGTTAAAAATTCAAACACTGTAACGGATATTTTTCATGAATACGGAAAATGGTAGATTTTTTTTCTAAATAAAGTCCTTATTTTGGATACCCAAACATCCACAAAAATAAGGAAGGATTGCCTTTAGCTATTTTCTAGTGGTCATTTCAGAACTTGTGTAAGAAATTAGACAACTGTAATACCCATGACACTTCCTGATGAAATTCTATCTTGACTGCCATTCTTCACCATTTTTATAAGACATTTTGTCCTTCTTTCTCTAATTGTCAACATTAACATGATAGTGAAAAAACAATATTGGCCTAAATTCATAAGACACATGTACCTTTACAGTGCTGTGGCTTAATGCAACTAGACTCCTCATAAGAATTTGATTCAAGTTATTTCTTTTCCTCAGATTGCTGCTGCCTGATCCCAACAGCTGATTTGCAGAAGGCAATGCATATAGAGCTGAGAAAACAAAGCTATCTACTACATTGTTAACAATGTAAGCATGTTCTGAAAACAAGTGTGGGAAAAATACAAAGATTTTCAGAATGCAAGATCTGATTAATTGATAAATCCTAGGCTTCATAAAGTCATTAGGTACCAAATTTATTCCTTAGCCACAAGTGAAGTCCTTGAAAGCACTGGAAAATTGCAGCCTAATCCTGTGGGTCTCCACATGTTTCTATGAATGTGTGTGTACCAGAATGCCTACATCATGGTTCCCCTGCTTGAGTAACAAGCAGTCTAGACCACTTACAAAGCTCCAAAGTAAAGCTTCTCAAACCAGATAGAGGTATACCAATCTTACAATGGTAAGATGGTTGCCTATCTTGCCATGATCACACTTACTGTGGAGACAAGCCTGCCACTGAGACTGGTGGATATGGTTATGCACTCCCCATGTCAGAATGACCAGAGCTGCAGCACACTCAGACTCAAAATACCTTTTTTTTTTTTTTTTTAAGTAGAGGCTGTAGACTGGTCAGAACAAAGTAGACTGTCTGAAAGAGTACACTGCTTGGAACAAACAGTAAGTGTACTACAGTCAGGATAATGAAAGACACCCATACTCATGCCTGCAACCCCTATCCACCTTTCTGACAGGAAATCTGAATGCTGGCATGATCTCCAGGAGAGGTGCTCTGAATAACTCCTGGAAGACAGATGACAACAAGTTAGCTTTTATAGTTCTAAGACACATGTTTATGTCCTGCCATTGCTGAACTTTATTAACATGCTTTCTCCCACTGTAAAGGAAAATAAGCTTACAATACACAAGAGAAGAATGACTATTACTTACAAATTTCCTCAAGCCTGAGAAAGTCTGCTGCTGTATTCAATTTTTCACTTTCAGAGAGAAAAAGATGTAGGTCCAGGTCAAATCCAAATGTGCATGAAAAAAGAAGACGACTGCAATAACCATTATAGAACCTTTTCCAGTTTCACCCTGAGCAGAAGGATTCTCTGGATCAGTTTGAGACCTTTGTGTCAATAAAACTCCTTTACTATAGCTCTCTGCTTGCTGGTTTTCTTACAGAACCTCCCACAACACCCCTTCTGGCCTCCTGACAGCTTCCAACATCTGTGGCAAACAGTTTTTTAAAAGCAAAATACATTCACTGTGCAAAATGCTCCTCCGTACTGCTGTTGCCTGTTTTCCCCACAATCAAATGAAGAAGACAGGAAAAACAGAACTATATGTCAAAAGACTTCATGTGACAACTTTAATGTTGATGTAACTACACCTACTTCTTTAGGAAACTTCCCCATTATTATAAAGTTCCCCAGTAGGGAAAATTCTGTATTGCTAAGAGTGGTTCACTGTAACCAAAGACATAAATATTGCAAAAATTAGCACATAAAATGTCACAGGCATTTTAAGAAACATGTAATCCAATCAAAGCTATGTGTGAGCACCAGTCCTTGGAACATCAGTTGCAAGTGGTCACCCATCTACAGAAATTCGGGGTATTATTATTATTATATTAATTATTTAAAAGATTAAAAGATTATTAATCCCAAGCAGTGCCAAACAGCTGTTAACAGCAACTGGAACTTTCTACACAACTTTCTCAAGTCCGTAAAGGTCATAGAAATAGGAATAATGTAGGAAAAAATAGGAAAAGCATTTCCTACTCTCCTCTGTTAAGGACAGATATTCTCTTCCAAAGATTTCAACACAGTGAAAGCCGTTTGCCTTGCTACTGTGTAGTGAAAGAAGAGATCTTAATCCTATGCACTGGGTTAGCAAAAAAATTGAGAGTACTGTCTTTTTCATTTTCTTGATTCTAGAG
>VZTJ01004738.1:66375-101864 GCA_013397795.1 Orthonyx spaldingii
CCCCCGCCTCTCCTTTCCTCCTCCCCCTTTCCCTTGCCTTTTTCTTACCCTTTCTTTTTAAACAATGAGATCACTTTGTTCACTTGCCAAACAGATGGCTTGCTTACATGACTGATATATATTTAGGCGGAGGATGACTGATGTCAAAAGACTGGAAATGGTAACACAGGATATCCCTAAATTCCAGGAGCTATGTCCTGCTTCTCCAGATACAAAGAAGCAATTTATTTAAATGGCTCTGTTCCCTGTCACTTAAAGATCCTTCTAAGAGATAAACCTCGAATTTAATAACCTGATACTACAATCTGGAAATACAATGTGGTACATAGGTTTTTTCCTGTGATAACAATTCTCATGTAATGAAACATAACCCTAACAAGATCTTTGCCATAACTTTTGGGAAAGAAAGCAATCCTGAGGTAAGGATATTATTCAAGACATTACCAAAGAACCAAGGAGCCATTGTGAGAACAGTTTACTAGTGAGTATATTTACAGGTTGAAATACAAATCAAATACAAAATTGTGACCCATGGTACCATACAGGTTGCAGAGATGTGTACTGAAGGAGGGGCAGAACACCTAAACTCCTATGCTCCCTATGCCCTAAGCATCAGGTACTGCCACCTACATTATGTAGTTAATCGTTTTATGGGCCATAAGCCATCAGGTGGCTGAGAAACCACCAGAATCCCCATCTGGAAGACATCAGGTTTTCTGTTGATACACCACATTGATGTGGAGGTGTTTGACAACAGCTGATTTAATCGTGTTTAAATCTCCCAAAACCATACAACATGAGTCCCTCAGAAAGAAGGATGTAGATATTAGGCTATGCAATAAAAGCTCCTCTGCACACTCCTCACACACACCTCCAGAGAGACAATGACTGCTGTCCCTACTGCTTCCAGGCCCTTCCCAGGAGATATCAGCCCAACAGAGATCCATCTCCACAAACACAGAAGAGCACAGAGGCCTCAAGGCAGGTAGGAACCCAAATAAATGACTCAGAGGAAGCCCATATTTTAATAAGCTTCAAATAGTTTAGCAATAAACATGACATTTGTAAATGACAAACTTACTTACATGGCTATGTGGTGTACATGAAGTTACAAAACAGTCACAAAACCAGGCTGAGAAGTTTCTTTCAGTAAGAACAAAAAAATGACTACAAAAACATTCCCAGAATGAAGTGGGAGCTTCTAGTTTATGACAAATGCTTTAGTTAACTAAGAAGACTAGATAACATAGGGACTTCCCCTACGGCAAACAAAAAATGTGGTGTCAAAGATACCGGTTTGTCTTTGCTCTGTATAGCTGCTAGGATTTTCATTCACACATTTCCTGTTTTTGGAAGTTGAATAGTAAAACGAAAATATAGATTAAAAAATCTTCAAGGTTACAATTATCTTTTTTTCATTAATGTAAATTATTAGAAGTCTGGATTTTTTAATTTTTTTTTTCTGAACACTCATTCCTAAAATGTAAAAAACCAAATTATTGTCACAAGTTAAATAATTAGTTATTATGGGGTTAAAATATCTTACAGTTATTTATGTTTACAGTCAGTACACTTCTAGCACACTTAAGTAAATATATTATAGTAAAACAAGGAAATTGACTTGCTAAATACCACAAATTTAGGGCATTGATCTGTATTTCTTTCAAACTACTAAATTATTTTTGAATGATAAAATTTGGAATTTAATTTTGTAGATAATCTTTCAAGTTCAATGAAATCAATCAGGCAGACTGATACAGATAACCTGCTTTCCAGATAATGATTCACAGAATCACCACCAGGTTGGAAAAGGCTCTCTCTAGCATGATATGCTTCTTTCTCAATCTGGATTATATAATTGAAGAGAATAATGACTTGTTTTACATCCAAATCATTACGGTAAAATTCAAACTGATTCTTCCAAGTGCACTACATATAAATTTCAAATATTTATTCTGGTTCTCTTTCTATGTTCCTCTTTCTTCCTCATCATGTAAAAATCCCATAAATGTCTGCATTGGCACAAATTCTAATTATTTCCATTTTTACTTGATGCATTTTTTTTTGTTAGGTATCACAATCAACATTTTTAAGGTTAAATTAATTTTGGACCAGCAAAATGGAGTTTGTGGAGAAAATATATCTGATAATTTAAATATATTTTTTTAAATGATGACAAGAATAAAGGAGACATGACTGCCTGTCTAATGGCTGCCAGATTGGCATTACTATGAAATGTCTTCACAACTGTACATGGATCTTCTGTAATGGCAGCAATACCTGTAGACTTCTGGACTGCCTGCCTTCAGAAACACTGGCAATCTAACAGCACCATGCTGTCTGATTTTTTTCTGTGGTCTCTGTAGTGATTGGGGGTAATGGACCACCACTTTGTCACCAAACAGGATCGTCTTTATTAAACACACTTGAGTGTTTATATGTTTCTTCTGTGTACAAGTTTTGGGATCAAATTATGCAGCCAGTGATTAGGAGACTAACCAATCACACAAATAAATGGCAGAGCAGATGCTGCTTGCTCTTTTATCTCAGACACTCTCACACATCCCACACAGCCTCCTTGGCCCAGTGTTCTGGGCAGCTTAATTGAAGCATTCTCACATAGGCATTTATGGCTGCAGATCATCTTTGGTATGCGCTTTCCCATGGGAGAAGAGCTGTTAATCAAGGTCAGGATGGCCTGAGCAGGCTGCTGCCTCTGCAGTCTCCACACCATGACCTGACCAACTGAGAACTGGAACAGGAGAGGCAATGTCCCCCAGTGCAGTGACATGAATATTGACAAATCAGTGAAATCACATCATTCACCTCATGTCTGGAGCAGCAAGTGGTATCAACAGGGGCAAGAGCTGCAGCGCCTGCTGCAGGTGGGCTCCTCCCAGTGTTTGCAGTTTGGTGTAGCTCAAACCAGGCTCCCTTCCACAGGCATGAATCACGGTGGCTTCTTAAACCCTATTGAAACTAGCCTCCCTTCTCTATGCTGCTTCTTAAATCCTAGATCCTTTCTTCAGAAGCCAGTACCATTTCCCCGGCAATAAGCCACAGTCCTGCCCCTCCACATCTCCGTTATCTATTCCTGTATTATTGAAATCTGCTGCCCCATCATGCTAACCCCTCCACAGAAAGCAGACCTCTGTAATACAGAAGTCTGCCAGAGCTGCAATATAGAGGTCTACTGCACGCTGAAACACCCTTCTCCTCAAGAAAAGATTTGGACAGACCAAAATGGTTTTCGTGGCTGCAAGGCACCCAGTGGGTAAAGGTGGAAGGTGTCTTTGGTAACCTGCTTTGAAGGAAAATTACATTCTCACAAATTAATCAGTGAGAGAACCATCAATCACAATTTTCAGTGCTGAAGTCCAGTTAAAGAAATGTCAGTGGGTGCCTGGGCAGTAGTGCCATCTTGTGTGGAGCTGGAGTATACCAAGAAATTTCTCCCCTGGATCTCTGCTGCATCAGAGATCCAGAGGAGAAATTAAATACCTGTTAAATACTTCAAAAAATCATAGACATTTTCCAAATATCACTGAAATAGTTCAAGTTTTTGGAAGTTCTTTACTTCAAGTAAAAATGCTAAGCAATTTTCCACAGCAGAAAAATTATTATTTTTCCTTTTTTTTCTCTCATTTTTGCTCTGCCAGTAATTAATTTTTATTTTTTTTTTTTAAAAGGGAGGAAAAATGGGAAGACAGCTGTCTTCTCAGTATTTTTTTAAAACAAAACTCTTTTAAAAATGCCTGAATTTAGAAAATAAGTATTGGCAAAATCAACGTTTGCAGGTCAAGATGTCAGCAGACTGAATGAGTAGACTCTTTCTGGAAAAACATTAATTCTTGTGATCAGACGAGATGTCAAATTGCACTATGAGGTGGTGTTTGAGCTCACAGACTCAAGCTGGAAAATTGAATGAGTTACAATTCTTTATTGCTAAAAGAGTTCTGGATATTAGAGCATGGTGCTAACAATATCAGGGTTGTAGGCTTGATCCCCGTATAGGCTATTCGCTTAAGAGCTGGACTCGATGATCCTTGTGGGTTCCTTCTAACTCAGACTATTCTGTAATTCTGTGATTCTAGCCCTTATTTGTATCACTGTTTTAAAGACCAACTGACAGAGCACAATTTCTGACTCAATATTTTTAAGTATTAAATTTTAATTTCTTTGTATTTCAAAGTCAGCCTTTAATTAAGGATGGTGATGCCATGAAAACATTCTGACACATGATGAGAGGCAGAGCAAGATAAGAAGCGTTAAGTGCCAAAGGCATTTTTAGTTCTTGTCCGTGTTGATTTATATGCAGTGCCTAGATAGATCACACCTGGGTGGTGACCCGCCAGGGCCTCCGGGTATATTTATACGGGAAGAGTGATTCCAAACTTCTTGAGACAGTTTCTCTGGATGAAGGCGGGGAAGGAGGGGGCGGGAGCCAGGCCAAGCTCCTCCCGGGGCGGCTCTTCTCACCCTTCCCCGGTGTTCCCGACGCGCTGCCTTCCTCCCTCCCTTCGGGTGTTCTGCGCTACAGGGCCCGATGGGGTTCGTCTTCTCCAAGGCCATGAACGACAGCCTGAAAGGGCAGCAGGAGTTCATGCGGCTCCAGGTAACAGAGAGGCCGGCGGCGGTGCGGGGGAAGGTGACCGCGGCTCGCTGCGCGCACAGGGCTGGGCCGGCAGCGACATCCGCTGAGCTTTGCTCTCCTGCCAGGGTTAAAGGTGCTCCGCCAGGTCCTGTGTGGTTACCCAGTGCAGCAGGATCAAGTGCATAAAGCACCTGCTCTCTGTGTTTCTCCGTGTCAGAGAGCTTCCTCGGCAGGCTGTGTTAACAAACTGTACAAGTGGAAACTATCATTTTAGTAGCCAGACCCTACAAACAGAGTTTTGGAAACTTACTTTGAAAAGTACACTTACGCTGAAGTTGAGCCCACACTGAAATGCAGCTACTACAGTGTTAAGAAACATGTATATGTTAAAGTCAATCAGTAAAAGTGTGGTAGCTAAAACAAGGATCTTGTATCTTAAAAGACAGGAGTTTATGTTTAAACTCTTCCACTATAAAAAAAATTTTTCAAACAGCTCTTTCTTTAAGTTCAGTCGTGTAACTGCAACTATTCGTTGTGCTAGAAACCTCACAGTAAATAGGGCATGGAGATGTTTTATTCCCGCTCATTAAAAAAAAAAAAAAAAAAAAAAAAAGCAGAGAAGAAGGAAACACAGTTTGATTAAGGTTCAGAAAGTTGTACTGAACCGACCTACAGTACAGCACTAGTTATAGTTTTCTGATTTGTTGTTAGTTATCTCGTAACTTACTTGTAATGTTTATATGTTGAGTGCTGGAATGCAATCTGAAGAATTTAGATGAACTTTGTTGCTTTAGTTTTGCATTTAAATTGAACACAGGTTAAATTTTTTAAATGCTTGAAGTCGTGATGGATGAACTTCCAGTTTACTAAATTGCCAGTAGATGGCATATTCTAGCTTACAAAGCAGTGCGCAGGTAGTAGGTTTTGTAGGATCACAAGTAAACGAACACTGAAGGTGACCTTGGAAATGTGTCTAAGAATGAGCAAGATAGCATAAGGAAAAATGATATAATAAAATACTGGATATGTCTTAACGGTTCAAAGAAAAGCAACTTTTTACAAGGTTTGTAGACATCATTTTCTGTCTGTGCTGTGTTACATGTTTCCTAGATGCAACCACAAGTTTTGTGTACAAACCTTTTTTTCTTTTTTTCCGTCTACACAGAGGTGCTCCTCCCACCCCAAGGTTTTTGGAAATCTAAATAACAAGAAGGTTTTCAGTTTGATGGATTGATTGTGAAATTAAAGTAGAAGCTTGCTTCACAAACAGCTTCTCTGTCGTGCAAAAAGAAAGAGTTGAGGAAAGAGCTTGAATTCAAGCTAACATTTGTAGGCAGATGCAGACTTTTAATGCCAGTCTTTGCCTTGGCTAGTTCTAGCTCAAATTCTCAGGCATTTATAAAAAACAAACTTTGAGGACAATTCCAAAAATCCCTTTCAAGATCACATATAAAATTCTTACAAGTTGGTCTTCAGGAAATTCCCCTACACTGTATTTCTTCTTTTTGACAATAGTTCCCCTACACTGTATTTCTTCTTTTTGACAATAGTTCCCCTACATTGTATGTGTCTTTTCTGTTTCGTTGCTGGACTCCTTCTGGACCACCGAGTCCTGCCCTCAGTAGCTCCTTATTCCGGGAGCTCTGGTCCAGGGCGGAACGGTGGCAGCTGTTTGCCGGTAAAGACAGACGGACCACTTGCGTATATATCAGCGTTCTTTATTTTCCCTACCAGAGGGAAAAGGATCGTGCATAGAACAAGCTGGGAGATGGTGAACCTGGCAAGAGTGGTCCAGCTCGTCTCTCGCCCGAATCTCTTATGCCCTCTGTCGGGGGAGGGCAAGGCGAGAGACGAGCCAATAGGCAAATGACTGACCAGTGACATCTGGCCAGTCCTGGGTGAACAGGGGAGGGACAGGTACAAAGCAGTGCTATGAGTGGTCAGACCACCAGGATGGATCGTCTGCCCACTGCTACAATTGTATTTCTTCTTTTTGACAACGGTTATGGTCAACACAGTACATTTCTTTCTACCATTTCAAACACCTGATCATATCTGATTCCTACTATGTTTGCAGACACATCTGCCATGTTAGAAAATCCCCATCTTTTGAAAATGCATGAAGTGTAAAGGTGAATTGGGTGTAAAAGATTCACTGGGGGCAAGGGGAGAACTAAATTTTATGTCATTAGGGGATGGAAGAAAGTAGCTCTCCTTTAACCTTGGGGACAGTGTAGGGTAGAGGTAAGACTGCCATTTTTCTTTTCCATATGTGACTAAAACCTGTGATGTGTCTGGAGTCTAGTGTTAGACTTTCACACTATTTGTAGAAAATGGTATAGCCTGATTTATTTGCTTTTAGACAGAAACTGTAACTAGAAATACTTGGAGAAGTTAGATCATTCAAGGACCAGAATGAAATAGCTTAACCTAAGCATTTATACATTTTCTTATGGTGAAATAGTGAGACTTGCAGTTCACCCATCTTTCTAGAAAACCATAATATTTATTAATAAAATAGAAGCTTACACTTGAAGCAATATGATGTATTTACTATAAGATATTAAAATATACTGATGTGTTTTAAATATAAATTGACCTTAAAACAACATGTGGGATCAAAATTTCTTGTAGCTTTTCATAGTTTCTGAATGCTTTTAAAGTGTCCCATGATTAAAATGTTGAAGGAGTAGGGTATAATTGTCACTCCAAGCCAATTGATGTGGGTCAAGAAGTCATCAAAATTGTTTCACCTAGAATGTCTTCTCTACTAGCAATGGTGGTGTGACACTGCACAGAAATGAACTAGTAAGTCTTTGGGCAGACCTGGAACAAAACACAGTAGGTGTTGGTGAGACAGTCAGAACCTGTGAAAGCTTCTCCTGCTCCTCATAGATGAAAAAGTGTCACTTGTGAAAAATGCTTGGAATAAGATTTTTGTGCTATTCATTTCTGTGACAGAACACGTTTTAAGCAAAAAAAAAAAACCCCAGATAGGTATATGCTCTCCTCTGAAGAGAGAGAAAATACAAAGCTTTTCAGTGATTGACTTATTCCCTGTGGAAGATTGCAGATTTGAAAGAGACTGTTGCAAAAATAATAAGGCAGTAACATGACAGAACTTGGTAAAAACCCCTCCAAATCTCAAACCTTGGTGCATGCTTAGTAAGTTTTAGAGTCATCCTGATGTGTATTGGACACCCAAACTAGCTTGACTACTTCAGAATAAGAGAATATTAAAAGATGTTTTCATGGTTTTTTTCCTTTTTGCCTTTGTTGGGATAACTCTGAAAAGAAGGGATTGTGGCCATGTAAATCATATCTTAATGTTTTCTGGAAGAATAGTCAAAACTCAACTGTTTGCATTGATGTTGAAGGACT
This sequence comes from Orthonyx spaldingii, assembly GCA_013397795.1. NCBI lineage: Eukaryota > Metazoa > Chordata > Aves > Passeriformes > Orthonychidae > Orthonyx > Orthonyx spaldingii. The sequence goes on from VZTJ01004738.1 coordinate 74,351, forward strand.
TGCCACTTGTTTGTATTGTCTTCGTGTGGCTCCAGTGTGAAATACCAGTCTGTGTCAAGTGGAGAGTGTTTGTAGTAGAAGTTTGTTGAGGCTTCATTTTTATCATGAGCCTGCTCCTTAAAGTTTAGCTTGCAAAATTATTTCCAAACACTTTAATATATCAGATCTACAGCTCAGGACTAGTATATGGCCTTTCAAAGTGTTTTTAGTGGAGCTGAATGGGTTTGAGGAGGTCTCTGCTCCAGGCCACAGAGCAGTTATAGCAGGTTAGTTACTTTTATGAGCTCTGTGTGTGCTCTTAACACAATTAAATGCAGGAATTCATGCATTTCTTTTGTTCAAGTGCTATGTTCTGTACTTTCTGTTCTGGTGAGACTTCTATTTCTTATCCTTTTTTTGACTTTTTCACATCTCAAATGTGTACCTTGAAAAAGCTATTTCAATACCTATTTACTAAGAAAGATATTTTAAGATGTACAAGGCAGCCTGGAAAAAGATACATATCTGAAAGTGGTAAGTAGGAATGCAGTAATGTTTGTGGCTGATTATCCATTCATCAGTATGGATTAGAACACTATAAATATTTCTTTTTAATATTTCTAGACAGTGATCTGATTGTCTAGAACCAAGTGTCTAGAACCCTGACAGGTAGTTATTTTAATAGGAAATTGGCTGACTTCACATCCTGTGATGCTTCCTAAAGAATTTATTGTGATGAGACAGGCTTAAGTTTGATTAGTGTATAATACAAGCACATTGTCTTCAAATAAAATGAAAAATATTAAAACAACCTTGTATACACTACGTGTAGTGTTACTTAGAGTGATAAGAAGCAAAATCATGGTAGAAGACCACAGCACAGTACAGATTAAATTTTTAATTTGCTGCTAACTAATTTGATTCTAGGATTACATAAAGCAGATTTACTAACTTCTCATCTCAGAGGAGTATTTTTGCAGTGATATGTAAAAGACATTCTAAACACAATTTAAAAGACTCTAATTTAGGGTGTAGACATAGAAAAGCTTACGCTCTCCTTCCAAATTTTTGCCAAGTTTCCCTATGCATGTAGAGGAATCAAAAATGCTTTCTTTAGTTTTGAACAGAACCCCACCAAATCAGTACTATCCCACTCCCTCCCCTGACATCCCAGCCCACTCCACCAGTTAGATTTTAGTTTATGTCCTGCTGTTATTTTTATGGAGGTAACACTGCTTTTGGCTCTAAAAAGTTACTTTTCCTTTTCTTTGCTTGGGAAACTCTACACAGAGGAAACCAATTCATATCCAAAATTTCCCGCATATAGCATGTCTGCAGTAGTTGAAGGGTAACCCTACAGAGGAGGAAACTGAGTTTTTGTTTTAGTAACAAGGTTTTTTGTTATTTTTCCAGTGGTATTACAAAAGTGGAATTACATGCAAGTATCTTGATGTGTGTAGGAGTAATACTGCAGAGTAAGCAGCAATACAACTAAAAGATTTAAGTCCTTGTAGCATTTTAAAATCCTTCATAATTGTTTTCAGTTATATCTCAATGTATAAGTGTTTTATTACTTAATGAGAAGAAATTTTGATTGGAACTCCACAAATACACTGAATCCTTTAATGACTGACCTTTTTGTTTTTTCTCATATTAGCTTCATCATTAATAATAAGAGCTGAATTGAAGACTAGTTTGTAGTTTTGTTGTAGCACTCTTTTCTCTATCACGAGATGATAGATGGAAAGAAAGTATCTGACTGATTTGTTTTGATATCTTTATGTATAACAATCAGACCTAAGGGGTTAAGTGCGTTTCTTGATGTTGTCTAGCTATTGAAGTTTTCACCTAGATACATTTCTGGGAAAACTATACAAAAAAGCGGTGAGGAGAGAAGCACTAATTCAGAGTCAGAGAATTCACTGGTTCATGGGTCAGAGAATGGAAGAGAAAATTGTGTTGCATAGGAACCTAGTGAAATTAAGTAAATAGGGGAGTAAATAGAGCACAAGGAATTCTCTAAGCTATTGCAGAACATTTTACACTGGTTTTGAAAAAAAAATCTCCAGACCCCGGAAAATGAAAAACCTCTGTGTTTTCTCCAAACCAAAAAATAAATTACATTGTGCCATCCTAAAAAAAATTGTTTCTATTACAGCAGCACAATAGGAGCATTTTGCTGTTGCAGCAGATGTTAGATAAAGAATTCTAGAATATATCTGATCCTTGCAGAAGCTTTTATGAGACAGTATGCTGGGATTTTCTGCATTGTTGATGGTTCTGGAGAAAGGAAGCCTACACATGGTCAAGCACAGATGTATACAACCTGAGAAACAAGCAGGAAGAACAAAAGCTGTCTCTGCAATATAATGGGAATAACTGCAGTATCATGGGAATAACTGAGAAGTGGTAGACTAGCTTACAAAACTTGAAATCTGCAACAGACAGATAGAAGCTCTTCAGGAAAGACAGGAAGGAAAGACAAGGAGTAGTGATACCCATGATAAGAAGGTGTAGCTTGTGGGTAAAGGTCAAAGAAGAGTCCACAAAATATGACACTGTGGAGGGAGGTCACCAATCAGAGTGACAAAGTACATGAAGACACAGTAAGTTGTTCTTTCAACAACTGAAGAAAGTCTCTGGATTACTGACTGATTCTCATAAGACTGTAGTCTCTCAAAAATATTCCAGTGCCATAAATAGGATAACAAAAGCAATTGAGTATATTTCTGCAAAATGTGAGGAATAACTGTTGGATACAGGTATGTACTAGATGGGCCATCCACCGGCCATCATGCACAGCTGAATTTGTTATTTACAAAAAAGGGAGAACTGTAATATTAGAGGCAGACTTGATTGTATCAAGATCAGTTGCAGACCCTGGACATTGGGAGAGTGAATTTCATCTTGCTTGGGAAACTGGTAGGTGAGGTGCCATGGGAGCTTTGAAGGATAAAACAGTTCAGGAAATCTGACATGATTTAAGTGTCAGATAAGTGTCCTTGGCCACAACACAGACTGGGAGCTGACAACTGGGAGCAATTCTGTAGAGATGCAGGGGACTGCAGAAGACAGCAACTAGAACATGAGTCAGCAGTGCGCCCTGACAGAAGAGAGTTAAAAGGACAAATAAGGGCTCTAAGCAGCAGTGAAGCCAGCAGGTTGAGAAAAATTACTGTTGTCTTCTGTTCAGTGTTTTATTAAATGCATTTAAATATTGCATCCGCTTTTTGCCCCCCTTCTCCCCTAGTGCAAGAAAAATGTAGATGGAAAAAAAAGCAGCTTTTGCAGCAGACCATCAAGATGGCCAAGAGCTGGAGCACTTTTTGCAAGGAGGCCAAGTGAGCTGCACTTAGCCTGAAATGGGATGCCTTTTGGGGTGCAGGATCCAAGGCAACCCCCCCATAAACTGTGAGTAGGTAATCAAGAAAGCACAGCCAGGGAGGGTGAGAGGTAGAGGGTATACATTGAAACAGGATATGAGAAGCAGTTCAGACTGAGTGCAAGGAGAAACCTTTTCCACTGCAAGACCAATCCAGCAGTGGTGCAGAGGTCCAGTGATGCTTCCATCCTTGGAGGTTTTCAAGATCTGATAGGATAAAAGCCCTCAGCAGCCTGGTCTCCTGGTCTGATCACACAGCTGGCCCTGTTCTGAGCAGGACTGTTGAGGTCCAACCCAAGTTATTTTATGATGCTCTGACCCCCATGGAAGCAGGCACAGACTGTGATTTAATGTATTTTGTGAATCCCATGGGGGAAGATTTCCTTACATCTCTTTCTTCCCAAACTGAGAATTATGAGCAGTTACTGCTTGATGTCTGCACTTGTGCTGAGCACCACATGCACAGCAGCAATCTGTTGAAACAAGGTGTGACTTGGTCTAACTTTTAACTGACAGCTGTCAGATAGACCTTAGGTGTATGTAAGTGATAATGATACAGAAATAACATCACAAGGGATGGAGAAAGGAGTTGAGAATTAAAGGCTCAGTGTGCCCTGAACATCAGATTGCAAAAACAAAGCGAAAATCTTGTTTGTGGAAATAATTTACCTGAAAAAGAATTGTGCAGTCTCTTGTATATTTTGAAACTTTTATAATATATATTGCTGTATTAGTGGATTTCCCCTACACTGTATGTAGCATTATCCAGCATTAACACATACATACGTCAGTTGAAATCAGAAATTTCAGTAAAAAGCTATAACTACTGTTTAAGCAAAACACATTAAAGAAGTCTTGCTTTGAGATTAAAGCAGGCTGGCTCTGCCACTCTTTAAGGGTCAGATTAGGCTGATAAAAGTGGAAGACTGGAGGACTGAAATTCTTGAAAAGTGTAACTTTTAAGAAAAAGTTATACAGGAGGAACCAAGAATCACTGAAAGTGCTGGAAAGAAAAAGAACTAGTTAGTGCTTTGGGCATGTCATTGTTTTATTGTCGTTTTGGGTTTGCAGTTCAGAGGGATTTGGAGGGGTCTTTTGTAGATTTTGGTTTGGTTTTTTTTTTTTTCTCAGCAAGAGTATTTCTTATCAGACAAAAAGATAATGTTCTCAGTGGCAAAGCATCATTGCTTTCAGGAGTCAGATATAGTCCTCCAAATTAATCTTTGATGGGAGCCACTTAACTTGAAAGAAAATAAACAGGCTAGAAAAAATAATATACTTCTGACAGATCTTGTGTTTACCAATAATAAAAGTGTTTTATTATAACCTGTCTGCAACATGAATCTCTGGACAGTCTCACTCCTGTTCTGCTGCCATTCCTCCTCTCTCCCTTTTTCACGATGTCAGACACTAAAATGCATCCTTCTCCCCAGGTAGTATTGGATAGCCAGGAAACAGTCATAGATCTGCTTTCATAGCAGTTAGTTTTTGAGAGTTCTAGGTTTGCTCCCTGTGCGAGCATGGAAAAGAGTCTGTACTGTTTGGTTAAAAAAAAAACACCTCAAGATCAAGTAAATCTGGAAAAGTAAGGGGTTATTTTTCTATGTTTTGACAATGCAGTGGAAATACATTTTTTTCTGAAAATCCATGCCTGTCTTTCCTTGGTTTTTTTTTATTTTTTCTTTCTTTTGGGGTCCCCAACATAATCTAGGTTTATTGTGAGCCGTGATGAAACCACATTATCCTTTGCTAATGAGTACCAGATGGTGATATGGAAAATCCTCTATAGTTCCTCTATAGTTCTGTACGTAAGTAGATACTCTTATACTCCTTTCTTTTTTTTTTTTTGTTTCCCTTCTCTTTCATGTGTTTTTTCCCCCCCTGCTTTGTTTTAACAGCTTCTTTTGAAGTTTTGGCAGTGATGCAAATTAATAAAGGAAATAAAAACTGAAGGCATTTCTTCCTCAGTTAGTAAAAATTGTGGAGTAAGTGGGCAGATAGTATAAAACATTGCTAGGGAAACTCATCCTCTAGTGTAGTAAGGAAATAGTCTGCCTTTTCAAAGTTGAAAAATAATACAGCATTTTCTTCTGTAAGTGAAATTTTCTTTTCATGCAACATGGAAATGCTAAAAACGTATTTGTCTCTTGCAGAAAAAAATACCTTACTAAGTTAATTCAAATTATAAATCTTAAGATTTCTACTTCTGAAAACGGCTTTCAGGTGTTCTGTGCTTTCATCTGTTCTTCAGCTCTTCATATGGAGAAAGATGTATGCATTTTACACTGTATGCACAAGTTATGTAACGTATGTTCACAAATCAGCTTGAAGTGAAACTGCTGCTGAATATTTTCCATATCCACAAATGGCTCTAAAGCTCTCAGTTTCATAAGAAAATACTTTGGGATATTATTTCATCATATATGTTAATGTGTAAACATTAATATCATATAGTGTTATAAAAGGTGTGTGACAAAAGTATCTGTGTTTGGAAAAAACTATCAAAAACTCACTGAAAGCATAGATAAATGCAACTTAATATCATATGTTTTCTTTCCTCTGCGCTGTCAGCTCTTGGTTAGAGGCAGACCATAGCATGATTGCATTACTTTCCTGCCAGGATTGTATAACCTTAAGAGGTTTGCTTTGAATGGCAATAAATGGAAGTAACAAGGCAGTTTTCTCTTCACGTTCAACAATTTGTCCTTAAATCTGAAATGAAATTATAGAAGTACCCCATAGCATGCCTATTAATTGACCATATCTTTTGACTCAATTACATTGGGGGGTTTTTTTCTGAATTAAAGAAATAGTAACAGTAAAAAAAACTAAGTTAGACCTATTGTAAGAGATGGAAGGGGACTACAACATTTCCATTTATATCCAGACACTCGTGTGTTTCTCAAAACAAGATGTTGTAACTTCAGTTATACAGCTGTTTAATATTGTTGTTCGCTTTTCACCTCAGTATGTTTCTGAAAATGTACAAAGAAATCATAACATTTGTATATGCCCAGTAAGAAATAAGTTTAAACCTTCCAGCAGGTGTTCCATCAGACATCTGTATTTCTTATTGGAAGGTGTCTGATAATCTAGGTAACCCTCTAGTGGTTTTTCAAGTTCTTACTTTTAGGAGACTTCTAACTGATGTTGCTATGGTAGTATGTGACAGGATGTATAGCAAAAGAGACAGCTGAAGCATTTTAAATACATGTTCAAGTGCAAAATGAGATTACACATTTAGCAGAGATAAAGTACAAGCAGTATTTATACCTGCATATTTAAGATGATAGATGTTTTTATACAAATGTACACCTTCCTTAAGTTATTGTTTTTGTGATATTTGAACTGAATCATGGATTCTACACACAGAACTTTGCTGGACTTCCTTTACTACAGGTACTGCGAATTTTATGAGGGAGAGATGAGGAAAATCTGATTTATTTATCAGACAGCTCATGGGTCTCCTCTGATGTCCTCTCCTCAGTTAGTCTTAAGTTCCTTAAAATTAAAAATGCATTAAGAATGTACAGATGCTATTACAAGATAAGTCAGTAGGGGACTTATTAGAAACTAGATGTCAGGCCACATTCTTAAAGACAAATACAAAATGTTAATGGAAATGGGACGAGGAAAAACCAAAATTTTGAAAAACAGAAACATTAAAGTATTTTTGATACCTAGTAGGCTCTGTCGTAGTACTCTGTCTTATGCAGGTAAAGGGAATTCATGGAACCATAGAATATGCTGAGTGAAAGGGAACCAGGATCATCATGTTCAGCTCCTGGCCCTGAGCCTCATAAGCCTATTGTTTGTTTTTGGTAGGGACCTGTATCTTGCACATCCTGGTTCTTTATCTTGGGATGCTTTTTGAGTAATTACTACCTGAAAAAAGGAATGGAGAAGAGCGTATGAGAAAGTATGAGTAAGGGCAAAGGCAAGATGGCATCACTTGAAGATGATCATCTTGAAGATGCTTAGCTTGAATATAATAATCTTGAAGATGATTATATTTACAAATACAATTTTGGGGTTCTGTTGTTTATGGTTTTTCCTTAATAAATCAAATTAACCCATTACTCTGTCAAAACACTATCAATTATTTATTAGTTGATCCTAGAATGAAGTGGTGCTTGAAAAACATATGTGTGCTATATTTTGACTCTTGGCAGGAAATGGCTACTGTTAAAATGCCAATGAGTTTCTGAACAAGAAAATTTTTTTCATGCTTTTTCACTGTCACTGATAAAAAAGGAAGGTACTGCCACAGGTTTCTGCAGTCCTTCCTGTGCCTAATAAAACTTTGTGTGATGACATTTTTTCAATCTACAGATTTGTCACCTTATCTTTGTTAGTAAAAGATCAACCACCTCTATGATGATACCTGAAAAATTTAATTTTTCTTAATGTCTCAGACACTGAGTCATTTTCTTCAGGGTTTTATAAACCCCTAACCTTTTACTCCCAAAAGTTTTCAGTGAGATTTAGTCAAAATGATTTTTTTTTTTTAAGTTCTATTAAAATGAAAACAGTTGCTCCCTTTCTTTCTCGTGAAGTAAGATGTAAGAAAGCTTTGCCTTTCCAGATTACTACCATCTGTTTCCCTTTGAGGTGGGAAATGGCTAGATTTGTTTTCTATTGACAAGATACTAGTAGCGCTTATGACATCACTAATGCATTTGTCTTGAAGCATTACAAAAATTGTTTTGCCCCTTAGGTGATCTGGGCTTAATTCTGGGAAATAAATGCTCTCTTGGTAACAATTCTATATCCTTATTAGTTTCTGCGCATCAAGTGGAACAGAACAAGATAAATGATATCTGTACTGAGGAAGATTAGAACCATCTGTCTTGCAGGAAAAAGCCAGTTTGGTTGGTATTAGCTGACAGATTGTATACTCTGCCTGATCACTGTAAAGAAATACATGAAGTGGTTAACAATGAGCAGATTTTAATAGCTATTTCTAACATGCAATGACTACCAGCAAAAGATGCAAAACAGAGGGTTGCTGCACTAGTAGTGAGACAAATATTAATTAAATTTATTGAGTTACATAAATTCTAACAGTCTTTTTGGGGAGGGATATCTGTGACTAGTATGTATCGTGTACACAGCTTGCAGCTTTTGTCTTGCTTGGAGATGCACCTCCAACTTACCCTTACATTTTTAGTCTCAGTTTGTTGGAGCAATTTAACTGACTTCAAAGAAAAAATGCCTTCTGAAGCTGCCTCCTTGTAACACTATGAATTTTCCTTAATTCCATTCTTCTTAGTAGAGCAAGCCTATCATTTTAGTCTTCTGCTAAGTCCACTGAAGTAAAATTTGGTCTTTTACTTATTTTCTATATTGTACTATTTCCTGACTGTTAAGTTTGAAAAAAAACCCCACTTCTTGGTCTATTTTACTCTTCCTACGGCTCTGATATCTGCTTTTTACATACTTGCTATTCAATGACTTTGGTTTGTCTCTTTAGAGCTTATATAAAACTTTTGAGAATTCTGAGAATTCTGGTAATAGCACCTTAAAACTTCACTTACTCTTGTAGACATGATTGTTAAATGTAGGTGGTGGGCACCGTTCTGCAGTCTGCTGTGTGTTTGTTGTGTAAAGGCCACACAGCAGAAAAATAAGAATGCTGGATCACTGCCAAGAAATTTTACCTTCATGATTTGCTGATTGAATTGAGTCTCTCCTTTGCACAGCATAAAATCTCACATGGATTTAAGGGCTTTTGATATTATTTTCTATTTATATAGGATGTAATTCCAGTACCTTATTGACAACAACAGAAATGTAAAGGATTTGGTGCTAATAACACCAAGGTCATGGGTTTGATCCCTGTATAGGCTATTCACTTCATGGCTGGGATTTGATCCTGGTGGTTCCCTTCTAACTCAGAATAATCTGCGATTCTGTATGATTTTTTCAGTGCATTTTACATTCTGGCTTGTGGCTAATATTTTGAGATGCTTTTCTTTTATGATAGCTCTTTGCTTGTAAATAATTTGTAATCTATCTTTGTATGGGGAAGCTTGCAAGATTGAGTTTTCTTTTTAAAGAGTGCAGTTTCTTGAAGTGCTAATAATTTTAATTGCTCTGTGTACTTGATGTGAAAATATTTGAAAATAAGCTTTGAAGCAGCAGGATAAAGCTTTTAGGTCTGATCTGTTTTAACTGTTTGATCTAGAGGCCCATTTTCTGATATCTGTGTGCATGCTGGTCATAGAACCAAGCAGACACTGCATAATTAAGTTATCACCTCTGTATTGCACTCTGGTGGCTTACAATGGAGGTGTAAACATAGGTATCACTATTCTATGTTGCATTTATTTTGTGAAACAACCATTTGCAGCAGCTTCTCCTTTTACCCATTGATTAGGAAGAGGGACACCAAGGATAAGTCACATGAGCCTTTACTCTTTTATCTGGTGATGAAATGCCACATGTAGCTGTACTGTTTGCACATCAACTTTCATATGTGTTTTGGAAAGGATTTGCAGATCTTTGCATGTGTGATTGTAACTTGTTTTAAAACTTAAGCCAGATTTTTCATTGCAGCTTTGAGTGCTGAGTGCTCAGAAGTTAGAAGTTTTTAAAAGAACACTTTCAGAGTGTCTGACCACTAGAAAACTGTAAGTGAAAATAACCTATTATAGGCAGAGTAGCCGTGGCCTGTAACAGACATATTAACCTGTCACAAAACTGGAGAGTTCTTTTAACATGAGTATATGTATATTCCAAAAGTTTCTTCAAGTTTCAGTTTTCTTAGATTTAGATACTGAGTTTCAGAACTTAAGCAGAGATGGTGTTTATCTGATTATTTCTTATCAGGTAGTTAATTCCATTCCAGCCGGAATATCTGTTTCCCAGGCTGTCAATATAATTATGTCTTAATGATGGTGACATGAAATACAGTTCTCTATAGGTTTACTGCCATGACTGCTCTCAAGCTAAGTGTTTGTCTGGCCCAATATTTTAGATAGGTTGAGTAAAAGAGCATATCTCCCAGGAGAGCCATTAAGCATGCTGGATTGCAAATAAACTCGTTACTGAGGGGTGATTACTGTGTCTTCCTCCCCATAGATACATCCTGACTTGCACAAAATACACCAATGACATTGTATTTAATACACATGGACAGTGAAGAAGAGAGTATTTTGCATGACTCTGCTTTTCATTTCTCTTGAGTATTTGTACACCACCTTCTGTCCCACTTGGGGTGCAAAATCAAAGTGGCATCCATTCCATCTACAGCACCTGAACATGGAAGAGAGAAAACAAACTAAGAGTCTAAAGTATGAAAAATTTCTAGTGTAGTGAAGATGTGGCTTGTAATCCAGAGAGTTATTTTTTTGCAAGTTGTCAAAGTTGATTAAATTATTTCAGATGAGAATTTCTTCCACGGGATTTTAATCAATGAAATGATGGTGTAAATGCTCTTTTATGTGGTTTGACATCATTGTGGCTGTCTGAAGAATAATCAGTAGAAATGATAGGGATGGTTACCACTGACTAGTTTATTAGCATTAACAGTTTCACAGTAACTGACCTTTTCCCTCTCCGCCTCACTTCTCTTCATCTGTCATGATTCATTTTGTAACATTGATTTCCTTTTACTGTAACAGTTTGTATGTGGCAAACTTCAAATCCAATCAGCCCTTACAGTTGCTCACAAAGTGTTGAGAAACTGCTGGCTGTATTTAAAGAAAAATAGGAATGTTATTTCCGATTGGGTCCTTTGAGAGTGTTATAAAATTTGAAATGTCACGTGCTACTAGTAGCCATTTTATTTTGAAATGCTATACTTAATTTTTAAAATTATGCAATCAATATTTTTTACCAATATAGAAGTTGCTACTGTCACCTTCTTAAAAAATTATGATAGGAACTGTGTCTCTAAAACATAGTCTGATTGTTACAGGATACAAGTAATTGAAAAGCATGCTTGGGTGTGTACCCATGCATCCACATCACAGCTTCAGTTCTCTTGTGCTGTGCACAGCAACTTGGCTGAGAAAATTACAGCATCTTTCTCCTCCTGTGCTAAATCTGCACTTGAGAGCCTCTATCTGTAGTTTCCAGTGCAAGTGTAGTCATGTAAATCATTGCTACTGATGTTTTTATGGCCATATAGATGGGCTGTTTGTGTATTTAAAATGAGATAGAATTAATTCCCTAAGAGGTAGCACTTGGATGGTGAATGGTTGTTCGCCTGGTGTGTGTGGTGTGCACCTGTGGCTTGTTTCCTCAATAATCAACTACTCCTATCAGTAAGACTTTTCTAAGCAAACTGGAGCCCACCTCTGCTAAGTTTGAATTATATACTTCTTTTTTGTCTTATTACCTATAAAATTCTACATGTTTTGCCATAAAAATGAATACCTACTGTTCTTAATTCTTACTTCTGTTCTGCCATAATGGGAAAAGAAATAATTTTAAATATTATTGTAAAGTAAGTCCTAAAAGAGTAGGACTTGGCCTTTGTCATAAATCTGCATGTTAATAGATCAAAAGTCTTTCACTATCCCAGTGTGACTGACATTTTCAATAGAACACATGCAGAGGAAAATAAGACACAATTACTAGGAAATTAACAGCTGAAAATGGGATATTGATTTGAACTGCAGTCAAACATGATCTGGCGTTCTTTCATCTGATTTCAAGTCATCTTTTGTGGACTCATCCTGAGTCTTTTCCTACACAGATATGTTTTCAAATCCTGACTTGCTTAAGGTCAACTTAATGCAGTTGCTTAAGGCACTGGTTTTGCCTTAAGATCTACCTATAGTTGTTTGCCAGTGTAGAGTCAGCATGTCAGGGTATCTTGGTCATTCAAAATTATCCATGATCAAGATATTAATTTAAGACTGGCACGGTAAATGGATAAATATAAGGATATTGCCCATGAATTGTTTGAATTTTTAAAAGGCTAGTTCAGAGAAGTTTTCTGAGTGCCCATGTAGGTGTTCAGTTTTGACACTTAAAGCTTACAAAAGTCATTTAAATATATATAATTTAGAGCAAAGCATTGCTTTTAAACCTATTTAATTTATCAGATGTCAGATCTGGACATGCTAAAGCAGTTTTTGATGGCACAGGGTGGGCAGGTACCCTGCCTTTTGTCTACTTTGTCAGAGTATGCCCAAGAGGTGTTCCCTGCTGTGGGGCGCAGTGACTGCAGAGCTCCCTGAGTAGAGCTCAGGTGTACTCCAAACTGGTTTCTCTACAGTTACTCTAGTAAATTTAAGTTATGCTATGAAAAAGTATGTAGTGGGACAATTTTGGCCATAATTGTTGCTCAGTTTTTCCTTTTCTTTAAGGAGCGCTTGAAGTCAGTGAAGTCAGTGAGGAATTGCCCTGGAACACTTAGAACACTTAGACTAAATCTCTTTGTTACTCAGATTCTTGTTGTAACCCTAGCAGCTACAGCACTCTAGTCCTTTGTTTTGCAAGATGAAACTATGCCAAGTGACAAAACTGCTCCTGGAAATGGAAAGCATGAATGAAGATTTTTTTCAGAATAAAGGGAACTATTTTTCAGAATAAAGGAGTACAGAACAAAGGGAACTACCTTGAGAGAGGTGATCCTGGGTTTGGCATAAAAACACATAGGTTCAAAGGGATTTTGGAGCACGCATTCATGTATTGTTACTAAGTTTTATCTGTATAAATGATGACTAAATAAAAATTGGTTTACAATTTTTGCGTCAGTACTGTACTGTAGATTACTTAGCATTCCCAAACACATCTCAGGGCTTTCTTGATGCTACATTGTAAGTTTATGGACAAAATAGGTCTTATTAACTATTCATTGTAACATCATGAAACTTCAGTAATAGCAAAAATTAAATTATTCTTTTAGCCAAATGTCACTAGACCTGCTTTTTACTGCCTTCTGTGCATTAGAATTCCTCTGAAACCTTTGTTTCTTGACAGCCACATTTCCCCATGTACACAGAGAATGTTCATTTCTAAGATTCATAACTCTAAAACCTCCTTCTAACACATCATCTTTTTTTTTTCTTTTAAAGAAATTAATATAAATACAGTATTGTGTTTCATCTGGGTAAACTTTTACATCTACATGGAAGAAGTTTGCTCAAAGGAAAGGAATTATGACCATTTTTCCATGTATTTCATCCCACCACTTGTTTTCGGATGAAGAAAGCTGAGGGTTGTTTCTCTCAAATAAAAGAAAAAAGATCTAGTTATAAAAGAATATGAAAAATGTTTGATTGTGTTGTCTGGCTACTGTCTACAATATAGAAAACAAGTTGTTTTCATTTATACCAGGTTATTTATATTAACTACTTGTAGATATACATGAAAGTACCCTTGGGCTTCTGGAATTTGATATGACAGTCTCCTGCAACATGGTGTTTGTTTGACTTTATTGTGTGTGACTTATCTTTCTTTCGGCACTTGGGTTTTAAAGAGCTGTCGAAGTATAATATGTGTGAGGGAGTTTTTGTTGGGGGGTTTTGCTGGGGTTTTTTGTGTGTGTTTATGTTTGATTTTAAAGCAATCATGTTAGGATCCTTTAGTTCAAAACTTTTGTAGGTTTGGACTTACAGCCTTCTTTTTATGCCATGCTTACTTCTTTCTAAACACTGTACATATTAAACTGTCTATTTTTCTTATTCTCTGTTGTTTCCTTTTAGCAAGACCTGTATTTCATCAGCGTATCCTTGTCCCACTTCCTTACCATGTGCTTCTTCAAATTGACCCTCATTTAGGGTAATACTGTGCGTCTTGGAAGCATAGGCCCTTATCTGTGCTGACAGGCAAACAAAGGATCCCTGAATACTTTTCACGTATGTGGAAACTACACCTATAATCACACTGAAGATGAAAATAAAGTCATTAAATGGATATTACATGTCATTATTTTATCTTATCACGTCAGCCCTCAGCAATTTACCAGGCTTAGGATATTTGGGACCAAAAATGGGTCTAATTAATGAGCAGTATACTTGTTTATTTTAGAATTTCCAACTGTCTTGTAGGTGACAAAATAGAATCTAATTATTTTGATATTTTATTAAGTGGTTTTTCAGCCATTATATAATTACTTCTTCTGAAAAAAACCCCAAACAAAGCAATGTGAAAATTATGGCTATCAGAAAGGTAAAGCCTGTTGATATTTTTTGTGAGAACAACAATTGTAATGTAAGTCTTGAGGAAAGAGAAACAGATGAAATGTACTGTGAGACTACAGTGAATGTTGTTTTTCCCACTGTGTACAATTATATGTAATTAGATCTGTCCTTTTTTTCATTGTACTGTCTCAAAATTATTTCTACCTATGTAGGTACTCAATGAACTTGTAAATAAGGTAGCAAGATCAACATAGTCTGAAAAAATAATTAGTAACAATTTAACAGAAATTGTTCTGTTCAGTCTAAATCAATAGTAATGGGGATGAATAAATGTGTGGAAACCTTAAGTAATTACAAATCCTTTAAATTATTCTTGAATTAGAAAGCAGGAGAAAAGAACATATTTAATTACTTTTAGAAATTCATTAGAAGAGAACTTTCTGGATTCACTCTTTGTTCTTGCTTCCCTAGAATACCCTTTTTTAGGCAGCTACTATTCTGTTTCCTGTATCTTGTTGAACTTTTCATCCAACTTGGTTAGCTAGCTTAGACATACAAACCCAGGTACTCAGGTTTTTACCCCAAAAGATGAGTTATAAATGTTACTGTGAAGAAGTAGACCTCTTGTTATGTTAACTAACTTTTCCACTCTCATTTCAGACTGCTTATTTTTGGCACAATTCTTATTTTTTGCATCACTCTAAGAAGGAAATACCGATCTTCTTTTTTGTGTTCTGTACAGTTGAGAGGACCTTCTAAGAAATACTGAATTTAGTTTGCTTAATGAAAATATACCAGTAAGTTTAGATGGGGCAAAAAAAAATTAAATCTAGCAGTCTGCTTTTTTATTCTTATGCACCATAGAAATATTCTTCTGTACCATAATAAGTTCAACTTGGACATCTGAATGTATTGACTAGATTGTATTTTTGCATTATTGTTTTTCGTTTCAGTTACAGAAGTATTTCTGTATGGACATTTGATACATATTCCAGTATCTATAAAAGATCTGTTATCTTCATGGTGTTTTTCTATATTTGGTGTGGTAACTGTGGTGTTGCAGAAGAGTTATTAGCTTTATGATGCATTATGAGTAAGAGAAGTCCTCAAAGGACAAAGAGGTGTCAAGATTGACTCTAAAATTCCTACAAGTAAATTAGAATTAAGCTGAATGAATTGAGAAAGCAGGTATGGATCACCATGGAAATGCGATTGTCAGAGACTTAATCTAGCGAGTCCTGCTGAGACTTGGGGAACTCTCAAAAGCTAGCATTGCTGTTTTGGTTGTCTTGACCTTGAGAAGCAACATTAGAAAGATTCTGCATAAAAACATTTGCTACTTAACCTAAATGCTTTCTTGGTATAAACTCTTACTGAAGAAGACTATCTCAATCAAAAGCTATGGAAGATTGCCTTCTTACTTAGTGTTTTGGATTTATAAACCACTGAGAGATTGACTCAATCTTTAAAATAAATGGATGACTTAATTTTGTTTAACCTCTCTCCCTTCTTTAGCTGGAAAGGCAACTCTTACTACAGAACCTGATGAGAGAGAGACAAACAGCCATGCAGATTGCTTGGACACGAGAATTTCTCAAGTATTTTGGGACTTTTTGTGGACTTGCTACTGTAGTTTTAACAACTGGGTATGAAGTTTATTTCCTAACAGAAAATATAAATATATTACATTATATATTTCTATTTTGCTGGATCTTCCTTTTCCATTACAACAAGTAGTTATTTTTATCCAGTAATTGCTCAGAGATTGATAAAATGGCAAAGGGACTCTCAATTCTGTCGGCTTCTGAATGTGCCTTGGTTATGTCTGTACTGCAGATTTATTTAAAAACAGAGACATTAGCTGACAATAAAATGATATATCTGAAGTACCACAAATCCAGTGTAAAATAAAAGCTGTGTGTGGAAGAGGAGAGACTATTTAAAAGCCATGCTATTTTCTTGTCTGTACCATGATTTAATGAACTATTAATGAGTCGCATATCCTCCATCTGGATTGTTTTAATGCAGTGAACAAGTGGACATACTCTGAAGTCTATTCACTTAAATTTTAATCAACTGACCCAAGGGAAAAAGAAACCTGGCTAATAAAACTATATTGCATAGGGAAGAACTTGCCCTATGGTACTTTGATAGCCTGTTTTTCTTGTGCTGTAACATGATTAGAGGGAATGTGGGAAGTATTTGTGGTTTTGTGTACATAGTGAAGATTAAATGCACCTTATGCATTATGGGTTCTCTGTAGATTCAGATGCATTTGGAAATGAACATAGAATCTACATTGTTACATGTTGCAAGTGGCTGGATATATGCATCTGCACATGCATGCTACATGAGTTAGATAATCCCATATTTGTTAGATATATTCAAAACTCATTATACACATTTTTTAAAAATATCCTTGTATTGAGAAAGAAGGCAGTCAGAAGACAAATGTTTCTGAGGAAATTAAGACATTTTCTTTGATTAGAGATTGTAGAAGGATACACAAATCCTAGACAGTCAAGGTAAACCTAAACTAACAGTGCTGATGTGCTGAAAATCCTAAATAATTTTTTTTCCTTCCACAGAGCAATTAAAAGGAAGAACCCAGCAGTTTTACTGCCAATACTTCCCTTAAGCTTTGTATTTTCCTATCATTATGATATGGGCTATGGGACACTGTTGCAAAGGATCAAAGGTATGTAAGTCTGTCCTGTTCACACATAGAACCAAGCTTCAGATAACTATTATGTTTTTAAAATGTCTGGGGGGGAAACTTGTAATAGATTATTTTTTTTACAGAAATATTATGTCTCATTTTTTCCCTTCTGTTAAAATTAGATATCTTGCTAGTCAAGAGTACTCACTCTGGTTTTACAGCATTTCTTTTCAGTTAAGACTGTTGCTCTCTCCTCTTGTTTCAAAAAATTTGAATTCTAAGGTTAAAAATGCAGCTGATGTAAGCATTGCATATTTGGGAGAAATGATAGATCTAGTGATTTCCTTCCATATTCCACTCCAATGCTGGTTTTTTGGAAAAGGGTTAGGGATTATAAGAACAGATAAAGGAATACAGACATGAATCATGTCCTTACACCTTCATGACCAAACACAGTCATCAGCTGATGATCTTGCTGCAGTGTCCTGCTAAGATTGAAGTAGGGTGAGCCCCAAGAACCCAAGACTATGGGTCTTGCCTCATAGTTCTTTCTTGTATATCTGATTAAATGATGGGCATTGAGGTTTACGGAGTTAACTCTGGTTGCTAGTGAAGGAGACACACTCATTGGGTGTTGACTGTCAGTGAAGACAGCATCAGGCCGTGGCTTGTCACCCTCACAAATTATCTTAGTTAACTAGCTTGGTTGTCTTGTCTGCTACTGACACAAACATATTGAAACAAAATATCAGCTCTTGGTCATTAGCCTGCAGATCTAACACTTAGGTTTCCTAACTCTGTATGCTTCATTGAAAATAATGGTAGGTTATTTAGACAAAATCTGCTATAGTTCCTGCTGCATACAGGTGCAAATGTATTTAGGTGATACAGGAATGTGTATCTGTGAACATTTCCTCAGCTCCACTAAATAAACATAAAATCTTTGGATTTTAGTGTGAAGACTCAGCTAAGCATAGGGAAGAAACACTGGTTAGTTATCGGAAATGAAAGTGTTGAAAAGGAGAATAATACATACAGTGCAGAATTAATACTTGGAATTTAGGATTTGTATGCAATGTGTTTACTGTGTACCGTGTGGTCCTGTATAGGTTGAAGAGGTATGTGGTATCCTATTTTTATATAGGAAAAGTCATCTTCATCACTTCAGCTCCACTAAGAGAACTTCAGAAGTATGTAAGCTTTGTGAAAATGTTCTGCAGAAAATAAATTGTGGAGCCAAATAGAAAATAAAATTAAATATGCCAAACTAACTTTGTCTTTTCCAGGAAAATATTTTTTTCCAAAAGAAATGTGGTAGATCCACTATAAACTTGTGAAAGCATTTGGGGCAGTATTACATAAAGATTAAGTTAGTGTGAAAGACATGGAAATTACTAGACAGGTAAGCATGGGAGTAAAGAAATTTTGTCAAATTTTGTGTTTGAAAAGAAAGACTAGGCTTTAGCAGGGTTGTTAACAATATTCCTCAAGATTTAGTTTGGATCTTATTTTGTTTTATTTTTGAAATTATAAGTAGGTTGTACTAATCAAATTTTTGGGTGCAAAGCTTTATTATTTTCATCAACAGAGAAGAAATAAACTGTAGTGCAAGGAGAACTGATGGTCTGAGGAAACAAGACAGCAAAATAGGATTCAATTTGATGAGGTCAGCAAGAAACTAGGGACTGACATGGATTTCTATCATCAGAGCTCACCAGATGGAAATGTTAGAAAAAGGGAAAATTTGAATGCATTAGATGATCACAGTATTAGTATAATCCAATAGTCTGATGAAATGGAGAGTCAAGCAAAGTCTAGAACTATCAAGTGAAGTTTCCTAGTATCACAGCATGGCTGAGGTTGGAAGGGACCTCTGGAGGTTGTCTGGTCCAACCCCCTGCTCAGGCAGGATTATCTATCACCAATTGCCCAGGAAAATGTCCAAAAGGCCTTTGGGTATCTCCAGAGATGCATATTTCACAACCTTGGTACAAATGGGTAGGTAGAGTACAGATGCAAAGGTGCAGGAAAATAATACCTCCTGTGGAAATTTAATTGTAATTTAGATCAGTTCTATAAAAAGGAACCTGAAATTATACTGAAGAGCTAAAACTAATAGGGAATGACAAGTTGCCTTGCAAGAGAAAAAAATTATTAGCTTGTTTAGCATTGTAAAAAGACATGAGAGATTTGGGTCTACAGATCCTACTTATGGGATAGGATAAAGTAAAGTAAGAGAAGGAAATTAAACTAATTACCAATATCAGCACTAGATTAAAAGGAAGTGGAATAGCCTGAATGAATCTGGTCTGGAAATCAGGTTCAGGAGTTCATTCTTATTTTAAGGTTAAAATTGCGTAGTTGAAGAGAAGGATTTATGACACAATTGACCTGCAGCCACAATGCTTGTTCTCAATACTTGCCTGATCCCTGTCTTCACTCCCATGCCTTTGCAACCACTGCTCTGCTTGTCTCGCTATTCTGATGGTACATGCTATGCTTCATCTCTGATATTATAATGAATTATAACCGTTCCCTTTACTGTTCTTTCTTTAACTGGTCTTTTTCCTCCAGTGTATACCTATCATCAGCCTCATAGCCAGTTCCCTCTCCTAAGCTAATCTGCAATTATTTCTGTGCTGCACGTTGAACCTTGTATCTGAGCTACCTTGACCACATAGGGCTGCATCTGCCATCCTTCATCCTTTGGAATTGTTTTATATCGCTGAAAGGTTTCTTTGTTTCTCTTTCACTAGTTATTTTGTCTCTGATCTTGCTTACAGTTATTTTTTTCTTCTGTCTCTAGCTTACTTGTCCAAAAATTATCTCGTGATTTTAGTGTTCTTCCACACTGAAATCAGAAGGGTATTTTTTTCCCGCTTTTTAGCTTGGGCTAATTAAAACCCAAAACTGAGGACCTAGGGGGAAACATCTCTTTTGAGTTCTGTTTCTGCTGTTGAAAAGCCCTAAATTGTCAGGGCTGTGTATCAGAACCTAATCTGTTGAGGATGTCAGGGTTACAGAACAACCCTCAAACTATCTCTTCTGAACCCCTGGGGTCACAAAGAATCAGTCATGGACCTGCTATCTGTGTTCTTGGCCTTGGTGTTTTGCTTTTCCTCCCAGTCCAGGCAGACACTGCTGGTGTTTTTCAGACAAATTATTACAGGAGGGGAGGGATTTTATGGCCAGCCCCTAATTGCATAGAAGTTTTCCTCTAAGCAATGGAGCTCCAGCTACCTTTTCCAAGATTTAGCTAGCTCAGTCTTTTTGTCCTGAGCAGTGTGAGAAGGATGGTCATCAGACAATGTGCTCTAGTACACGTGAGTGACAGGCTTAGAGATTTGCCTGTCTGCATCTCTGTCACTCAAGACCTCTTGCTATTTCATAATCAGATGCTATATGCAACTAACTGACATTGTGGGAGTGGTAACCAGTGCCGGATATTACTGATGGTGCCAGAAACTGTAATACTATAAAAGCTGGGAGATTTCAGCACTCAGATCTGTTTTATAGAATGACCATAATCTTGACTGCATTGCAATATTGAGTCAGGCTCATTGCACATAAATACAGTTTCAAACCAGTGGTGTAACGATCATGAAACTGGGACTTAAGGCATAGATAAACAAGATTGTTGACATTGTGCCAAATGGCATTGGCCAAAACAAATACATTATTTGCCTAGTCTTCATCAGTTCATATATCACAATCAGACCACCACAACCTATGTGTGATGTTCAGTCTGTATCTTTGTTTTTTGGATTCTCTGTCCTAGATATTTCCATTCCAGCCTTACCCAGAGCATTCTGCACTCTACAGCTTTTCCCTGCTATGCTTCATGTTTAGTTACTTAAACATGCAAATCTTTTTGCGAGCAGTGTGCTTTGACCAATGCTTCTTCAAGTCCTGTGCTGCCCACATTCTGGCGCTTTTTGGCTAGTCCTGAGGCAAGAAGAAAAATTGTGCCCAAATATGGTACTTCTATGATTCTGTGTACAGGTTTACTTATTAAAGCTTATGTACACCTCTCTGTATATGTATGATCCACCTTTTTCTCAGATTCCTAATTACCCCACCAGTCCAAAATTCCTTAGAGACAACTTTACTGTTATATTTGACATCAGCTTGTTTGTAAAATACATAGCTATGACTTGCTATTTTGTTGTCGTGGTCCAAACAAGAATGGCTAAATCAGTTTCTTAAGGATTTTTTTTTTTCCTTACTTTGCTTTCTATGCTTTCTAACTTGGAAAGGAAATTGATTCTTTTTTTTTTTTTTTTTTTTAAGGTGAAGCAGAGAACATACTTGACACACAGAGCACTTTGCTAGAATTGCCAAAAGGACCTCTCACAATTGAAGATTTAGATAAAATCAGAATATCTCAGAGCAAATTCTTTGTAGAAAAATAGAAAGATGGTATTAAAGCTGTATATCTGAAATGTGATTATAATACTGCATGTGGATGTAAATAAATCATTAAAAATTTGAGAATATTATGACCATTTATGAAATCAAAATTTAATTCATTTTTAAAAATCAGTACTTTCTAAAGCAATTGTTTTCATATTATATGAATCTCTTCAAAATATTCACTGTAGTATTTTTTAGTGTTTATAATGAAATATTGAATTTCCATTGTCTTTTCAGAGTCTGAAACTAACTTTCACCTGTAGTAAAAATGTCTGGTACTGACCAAAATTGGTATAATCAATAAAGACAAGTTAATTGGTAGTTAGAAGTTTGTATCAATATGGTCATAAATTTCAAATATATTTCAGGATACACAGCTCAATTTGAAGTCAGGAGCAGGCAGTTGGTTTCTTTGAAAAATAAGACACTTTTTATTTGCTGTTCTTTAGGCAGTGAACTCACCATCTCTGCTTCAAATTCTGGAATAAACAGCTTTTATCAGGAGTAGGTTCAGAAGTAAACACATCAGTTACTAACTGTGTGTTTTACTCTTGGGGAAAATTGTGTTAAAGTATGAGCAGAGATAGTTTCTGAAAAAGAGAAAACAAATTATGTAGCTATTTCCTGAATCTTTTTCATGCTTGTTCAACATTCTGAAACTCAGGATAATTTGTTTTTTGATAATTGAAATCAGAGTTTCACTGCTAAGATGAATATTAACTTAGGCTAACAGCAAGCAAAATTATTAATATATGTTTTTGTAATGAGTAGATCCAGTGGCCTTACAAATACTGAAAAACGGAGGGATTTTTTGCATGCCTTTGCTCTGGCATGGTATATACTGAGAATATAGTTTTAGTATACTTTAATGTTCTGATGTCATACTTGGAGAAAAATGCATCTTTCTGTATTGGAAATCTTGTTTAGAAACAGATTATTTTGTGGTTTGGGTGCAAATTCTTCTAGCATTAATCTAATTGCGGAATGAAAAACAAATGCTCAGAAAGCATTCAAAAATGAATTAAGCCTAAGTCTGTACTGACAAGTTGTTGACTTAAAAATTAAATTCCAGCTGGAGAAAATGCCCCAAATATGATTTTGAAGACTACTTAATTAAAATTAGAATATTGTTACACTAAGACAGGTAAATATATAATGAAACAAAAGCTTCTCAATACAGAAGAAATTAATAGCACCGGTTCCACACTTTGACTTCAGAAAGTGCATTCACTTCTGCATTCAGTCACTTCTGTAATTGATTCTGTCATCTGCATGTTAACAACAACGCATACAGTCTGTAACTGATTGCAGCTGTGAAGTGTTTTAATATACAGTGTAATAAAATGGGTTATAATAGCTTGTTTGATTATAATATCTTAATCTATGCTTCAGCTGTTTAAGATTTTAGGCAGAGAAACGTTCTTGGATGGCATGCCTTAGCTGAGCCTGTGGTGCTGCACATGTTCTGTGAGCTCACAAAATGCAGCTCAAGACTACCTCATGTTTTTGCCTGTCCTGTAGCATAATCTCTCACCACTTGCTGATGTATTATGTACTACTCCACTTTCTTGTTTTGCTTTGAATAACAGTTTGTCTGCTATGTTTCCTCCAAGTTCTGAAGTCCACCTTGCTTTAATTTTGAAGAAGTTGGTGACAGTCTTCTATGTTTTGGTATCTGTCATCTATTGATACTTCCAAAAAGGACAACAATTGAACCAGCTCTTTTGGGTATTTGTATGTCTCCATCTGTGCCTTCTAGCCCACCTTTTAATCCTATGAAAGACATTTTCACAAGAGAACAGTTTTAACAACTCATACAACAGTTTTACATATAAGTCTTAGAAAATTAGGAAATACCCTAATAGTATCTACTGTGAATTAGGAATCAATATCTGTTTGTTTGTGACAGATTCCTGGCTATGGTGTTGGGTCAAAAGCCATTGTTAAAGAGAGAATAATGGTCCAGATAGCAGTTTTAGGAGATAATAGGGTAGCTATTTATTATTCCATCCAAGCTAAATTTGATTTTTTTTCTCCCAAAGTTTGAACTTAGATCAATAGTGTTAATCTGTTGCAAGCCTCCACACTAAAATGTGACAGAAATGGGGTAGGTTTAATTCAGTATTACACAGTATCAGTGAAATTTACTAAATTTATTAAGGAAAAGGCTCTAAGCAAGACAGTCTAACCCAGAAATGGATTTAAATGGGCTACATAGAATGTGCCAAAGATCATCAAAGAGTTATGTGTTAGTCATTCTTATTGCCCTTATTTTTTACTGTTACCTTTACTTTTTTTCTTCAAAATTGCATGCTTTTGTTTTGAAGATGCTCGTTCTTTGTTGCAGAGTTAGTTATTCTACTGCCAGTGTATTAATCAAAATGCTTGCATGGGCCATGCGCAGTCATATCGGTCACGTAGTGACAGCTACAGAATATTTGGAAGGTATCACTTCCTTCACAGGACGGTGAAAGGAAACAGGAGCTTATTGGTGAGAAGATTTACTTCAGGGAAGTAGATGCTTACAGCAGAAGTTGCCCATTGTCATCATATTTGTTATAGAAATAAATAAAACACCTAAAACATCCTCCTCCTTTCTGTCATTTGTGCTCAACTGGCCTCAGCTGTTAGACCTACTTTAATATATCACAGCAACTGTCTTTGTTTCCATGAATCATTGGGGGGAAAAAAGGAGAGCAACTTGAGGGGGAGCTTGTTCTGGCCTGAAGGCACTACTCTCACCACCTTAATCTTGTTGGGGTTTTCTGGTTATAATGTCTGATAGCCATATATCCCGAATCAGTATTATCTGGAGGAGGATTATTCTGGAAAAGTGAGAAGTCAGTCATGATTAGGATGTCAAAATTAAGCTCTTTGTGTTCTAATTATGGATATGTCTCATTTACAGAACACAAGGAAGTGCATGCCACCTGTGAGCCACAAGTGCCTCCCCCTCACGCCTCTTGTTTTTCTGGTTGTGATAGGATACTTGAGACTTGAGGAGAAACAAGCAAAGCCACCTTGGGGAGTCCAGTTTGGGGCCCTTCCTTACAATATGGAAAGCTGAAAATCACAGCCCCTTTCTAAATGTTTTGAATTAATTTTATTACTAACTGCACATCACTGCTTTTAAAAGAAGGGGAAAGCACTTACGTGGACATATACAAACAAGATTGTTTCTGCATTATTCTTTATTTGCTGAATCAACCTTGGACTTCATGATGCAAAAATACATCGATTTCTTAACTTTTTAATTATGAGCTTTCTTAAGATTGAACTGCTTTCTAAACTGCGCAATCCTCTAATGAAGGTAGCTGGGTAATGCTGGTACTTGGTCACCAGTCACATTGATGCAGTGGTATTTCCCATTTCTTGCAGAATCCTGTACGGTACTAAGCAAACTTTAGAAATAATTTAAATTCATGACAGCTTTTGAAAACTTGTCTGCAAGTTGTCCTTGCAGCAGTGAATTGCATGAATTTGAAATGAAGTCTCTGGAAAATGTCTAATGAGATCTGTAAGTTTTTGTTTTACTGCTGATTTTCTATGACGTTTGGGAGTCATGGCAATAAGACTTCAAGGTATTCAAGGCTACTGAGGTATTGTTAAAGGATATCTTTTTTACTTAGCCACCAGTTTTTGTGAGACCTCCTTTACTTTCTATAAACTTTGCTATTGTTCAACAGATTGATAATTTAGTGCAAGGAGAGAAACAGAACAATTATCTTTACCTTTTCTTTTAGAAATTAAAAGGTACAAAATAC
This sequence comes from Orthonyx spaldingii, assembly GCA_013397795.1. Lineage (NCBI taxonomy): Eukaryota > Metazoa > Chordata > Aves > Passeriformes > Orthonychidae > Orthonyx > Orthonyx spaldingii. The sequence goes on from VZTJ01004738.1 coordinate 99,647, forward strand.
TTGCATTGAGCCAGTACACTGGATGTACTTGCCTTGAAACATCCCACAGATGATGAACGGAAATTAATTTCTTTGCTCTGCTGTTGTCTTTTCTTCTTTATAAAACAAACAGTAAGAAGTTATGTGGTTACTTCAGATTTGTTACATTTAAATTATTAATCTTCTTCTGCTTGTTTGTTTTGAATAGTAGTTTTTCTAGTCACTACCCAACTCAGGAGGTACCTCCTTCTTGCCTTGTCCTGGTAATGCTTTCTCACATTACTGCAGCTTTACAGTCACTGAAAATAAATCTCTTGTCTAGAAGATTACTTACAGTCCATGCAGAGTTGCACCTGATGTGATGGTATTTTCAGAAAAGCCCACAAAACCAACAAAATTAAGGTGCTGCTCTCAAAATGCGCGTTGTAATTTACCCATGCACAACTTCTGTCTGTAAGAGTGTAGTAGGTAAGACTTCAGCTGAGGGAGGAACAGATCAAGGTTTTGTTCTTCAGGAATATCAGATCAGCAGCCTCCACTTCTGCAGATTGCATCCTAGCCACATCCTGGGTGGTGGTGCCTACTGTTGAAGAGGTACCCCTGTCTAAAACACTTTAGACTGGACCAGAAAGAAAACTGTCCTGGTTTTGGCTGAGGTAGAGTTAATTTTCTTCACAGTGGCTGGTATTGAGCTATGTTTTGGATTTGTGCTAAACGTGGAGTTGGTGATAGAGGTTTTGTTATTGCTGAGCAGATAAGAGCAAAGGTATTTTCTGCTTTTGGTAGTGCCACATTGGTAAGGGGATTGGGGGTGCTTGGGAGGAGGTGCAGCCAGGACAGGTGACCCAAAATGACCAAAGGGATATCATCCTGGTATATAAAGTGGGGGGGGGAAAGGAAGAAGGAGAAAAGAGGGTACATTTGGAGTGATGGCATTTGTCTTCCCAAGATGGCTGAACACCTGCCAGCCCACAGGAGGCACTGAATCAATTCCCATTTTGCTTTTGTGTGCAGCTTTTGCTTTCCTTATTAAACTCCCATGACTTTTTTCACTTTTCTAAGTCTCTCCCCAGTCATTCTAATGGGGAAATGAGTAAGTTGCTGTGTGGGGTTGGTGGCTGGCTGGGGTTAAACCACAACAACTTTTCTCACTATTTTAGCCTTCTACGGCCTTGTTCTAGATCCAGCTCAGTGTAAAACACCCAAAACATCCTCCTTGAAGAGGTGACTGTTGTCTATGACTTCTCTTCCAGCACAAGTGAATCATTCACCTTTCTACACTAGTCTATAGATGCACATCTTCTCTGTGCTCTCCTTCCAGATTGAGTTTTGAGGGTTCTTTTTTATATGCCAATAATACTCAAGGGATTGAAAGCACTTATGCAAAAGGATCTATAGACAACAGCTTCAAAGTATTTTAAGAGAGATGAACTTTTCTGGTTCTCCACAGTATGACTTTTTGTAAAAGGTGACAGTACCCACTTCTTATCCTATTGTGTTGGGGAAAAAAAAAAAAAAACAAACAAAACAAAACACCAACACAAACCAACAAACAAATCCAGAAGTAAAGTTTACTTTCACAGAGTGTATAGTTCTGCCTGGAGTCCAAAGACCACCACCCTTGTCTGCTGGGCCCTGCTGGTGAGACATACAGATGTGGAGTTCCACAGCCGTAGGATGCCCACGTTGGAGCCAGGGTATCTCTGACACTTGGATACCTATGGCTGCCACTGAACTCAGGCCTTCAGTACAACAAACCTGAGAGCAATCCAGGCTTCGAATACCCCCTTCAAGTATCCACAGCTGAAGCACTGCTGTGAAAGTGCATTTATTTTACTTTACTTGTTTCTGTCTTTTTATGTCAGCCAACATTTTTAGGACAGAGGGGTAGTTATGGAGATTTTAGACCCACAAGGGAAAAGAACAGTCGAGATTAAGTTTTTCACATTTTCAAAGTAATTCGAAAGGGCACCGGCGCTGCTTCCTGGCCACAAACAGGAACAGCTGAGGCGCAGACCCGGCCGAGGAAAAGGAGCGTGTGTCCGGGTCGGTGGGGGGCCGGGACCCCGAGGAGGGAGGCCGAAGGTGAGGTGCACCTTCCCGGCGGTGTGAAGAGCCGCGACAGCTAGCACGGGCAGAAAGAAGGGAAGGCGCTGCCCGACGGCTCCTCGACGCCTGCTCCAGGAACACAGACCGCCCGGCGAGAGACGGCGGCAACGGGGAAGGGGAGGGGGCTGGG